>OX328097.1:25025008-25105008 GCA_946811185.2 Hippopus hippopus
TTGGAAAGAACGATGTATCATTACTGGTATGAGTAAGCCAGGAAACACTTGGTTAGGTGCACTGACCGCCGTGATATGACATAAGCTGTTAAAACGGCGTTAAACTCGAATATATACAAATCGAATTGTAGAAACTTCTCAAAGCATACAATTGCTGAATAAATGACAATGAAAGAATTTAAAAAAAAAAAAACAGTCGAACCCAAATTACATATGCACTTCATGACAACTGGTCTCTATCAAAATTAACCCATTACTACACAATCCCTACTTTTGACGACCCTGTGAAAGAAGCCTTTAGAAAACATTGTGGGAAAAGGAGAAAATGCTGGTAACCAGCATTTTCTCCTTTTCCCACAATGTTTTCTCCTCTTCACAAAACAAATTTCAAATTTTCAGTCACTTTTATTGTGTCGTCTGCAAATGCTTTCGATTTGGACAAACCTAAAATTTTGTCGTTTGGTAATGAGTTAAAACAGCCATGGCGTTGGGTTTTTAATATTATCGAATCACTTTTTTTACATGTTAACTCTTTACCACAAATTCCGAGATTTAACGACCCTGATAGCAAAAACTTTTGAAAATACACGCATGCATGGAAAAGAATAAAATGCTGGTAAACGGAATTGTTTCCTATCCTTCTTTCAAGTTCAAATTTCATAGTCTGAGTAACACTAAACTCGTGTTTGTCGTCTGCAAAAGTTTTCAATTTGGACCAGTCTAAAATTTTGTCGTGTTGCAAACGAGATACAGACCCCTTTTTTTCTCTGAACATAGAAGACTAGGACAAATGAAGAAATCATTCACAACTAGTCCAACATCATGATAAGTGAGGACTAGAACAAAGAATCAAGCAAAATAAAAGCAAAAGCAGTATTGGCATAAAGGCCCAGTAGAAGCCAAAGGTAAACAATGCGGATGTTAAAATGCATTCAAATTTAAACCATACCATTTAAAAGTATGGAAATTACTGTGAAGATCACAATCTGTTATTGTATGGTCGGTCCAAGTGCCGGTCGCAGGAAAAAAATAATTTAAAACCAGGTAAAAAGTTGCCAAGTCCCTCTATCTTTTGTTTACTTTTTGTCTAGTTTTTAAAAATTCATTCATCAGATTGTCATCTTCACAATAATTTCCATATATTTAAATGATATGATTTAAATCTAAATGCATTTTCACACCCACATTGTTTACTTTTGGCCGCTACTCGTTTTGTTTTATAAAAGTTAACTTTTATGACACATTTTCAAACACATTTTACTTAAGTTTATGTACATTATATGAATAAAGCAAAACGAGCTGTTGTAAATCGAAAATGCTATTAACGACTACATTAAATTCAGCAGAAAATTCAGCGTTTTAGGGAGCCCCCTTATTTAAATCACAAGAAGACAAAACTTTAAACGTTTCTAATTTGAAAGCATCGCAGAAGACATATCAAATGTGATTCATATGTTGGAGTTTGTCTTTAGAGGGGTAGAAAACATCGTGGGAAAATAGAAAATGCTGGTAACCAACATTTTCTCTTTTCCCACAATGTTTTCAAAAACCTTCTTATCTGCGGTCGTTAAAACGTGGAATTATGTAGTAAAGGGCGCAACAATTGTCTTTAGAGGGGTAGAAAACATTTTGGGAAAAGAGAAAATGCTGGTAACCAGCATTTCCTCTTTTCCCCCAATGTTTTAAAAAACCTTCTTATTTGCGGTCGTTAAAACGTGGAATTATGTAGTAAAGGGCGCAACAATTGTCTTTAGTGGGGTAGAATACATTGTGGGAAAAGAGAAAATACTGGTAACCAGCATTTTCTCTTTTCCCACAATTTTTTCAAAAACTTTCTTATTTGCGGTCGTTAAAACGTGGAATTATGTAGTAAAGGGGCGCAACAACTGTCTTTTGAGCGGTAAAAAACATTGTGGGAAAAGAGAAAATGCTGGTAACCAGCATTTCCTCTTTTCCCCCAATGTTTTCAAAAATCTTTTTATTTGCGGTCGTTAAAACGTGGAATTATGTAGTAAGGTGCTCAACAATTGTCTTTAGACGGATAGAAAATATTTTGGGAAAAGAGAAAATACTGGTAACCAGCATTTTCTCTTTTCCCACAATGTTTTCAAAAGCCTTCTTATTTTGGGTCGTTAAAACGTGGAATTATGTAATAAGGGGCACAACAAAGGTTTTGCAGATGCACTGAAACCCTTTTCACAGAGCATGACTCATATCAAAGTGGAACGCCCTACAGATAAGTGCATTTATTCTTTCAACCTAATATCTCTAGAAGCATACTGCGGCAGAAACAATGAAGACTGCCTTGTGAAATAGGGCCAAAAATAAAAAGTTTTATGAGTCGTCACTGGCAGTTTCTCCTTTCTTCCGGTAACGCAGTCGGTAGTGTACAGGACTCAAGAACAGGGGGGTCGCTGTTTCGATCCCCGGCTCGGCAATTTTTTTTCCCCGAGGATTGATGATAGTCATTGCGACAGGATTCATTCATCTCTCATCGCTGATCATTGTTTCAACAATGGTTATGTGGGAAAGCAGCCAGTGGCTTGGAAAGAATATTGTGCGGAGTACTGGTAAAAGAAACTCAAGGATATAACTGAAATAATGTTGAAAAAGGCGTTACACACCATACAGTTATAATCATTTCTTCGGGTGCAAGCTGAAAAGTAAAGTCATAAATACGGTTAGTTCTGGAAACATTTGCATCTTCGTCTTATATGCGAACATAGGTTCTGCAAGAAACATAGGTCACTTGTTAGCTCCTGAAGACCATTCCAAGGAAAAGTAAAAAAGTAATATTCTGTGCCTTTTTCTTTGGGATAACAGTCAAATACATATAAGGTAGAATTCCCCCTTAACTCTTTACCAAATGACAAAATTGTAGACTTGTCCAAATTGAAAGCATTTGCAGACAACACAATAAATGTGGCTCAAAAATTGAAATTTGTTTTGGGAAGGGTAGAAAACATTGTGGGAAAGGAGAAAATGCTGGTTACCAGCATTTTCTCCTTTTCTTACAATGTTTTCAAAAGGCTTCTTTCTCAGGGTCGTCAAAAGGCGGGATTGTGTGGTAAAGAGTTAACCAGAAGTTATTTGCAGAGAGAAAAAAAAAAAGAATTAACCTCCAAATATTTCACATGAAGATAAAATAACTCACATAAAAAAGAATAAAAATGGAAAGGCGGGCATTGATTGTCGTTTTCAATTTAATGAAAGAATTAACCACAATTATACGGAATGTAATGTCAATAGCCCAGTCCATAGTGCTCACCGAGCTGTCCATTCTCATTTCCTAAAGACGAATTGCCCTCCTCTAGGCTTTAGTCACTTGTATAAATACTTCAAATTTTAATGAGACACTTTCCATTTTTTGTGCGTCCCCTCTCAACCTCATAAAATATATTCAACAAAATGCATGTCAACATCAACAAAACCAAACAAATCACTGGGAACGTGAACTGACAAAAATCGTCAAAGGTCACTTTCACCCCCTTATGCTCATTAGAAATGTGAAAAAGAAAGATTTAGTAAATAGTAAATAAATGAAATTGCGATCACAATGTCTATTTCTCAATTTTTTCATGTTGTATCCACGTAAAGTTACCTCAGGACAACTCATATTATGTGATTTCGTACAAATATAGGTACAGCTGCTTCGGCAATGTTTAAGACAATGTATGAATTAAGATTCTGAAATGATAGAGAAAATGGTGGAAAGCCACCACGACAGTTCACCAGGGCGACTATTTTGCCCGTTTGCTGTTCATATTCTTAATAGAACACAAATATTTTAACACGTGAGTGATTAAAATTAATACACAGAGCACATATCTCATGCGAACTCGGGTATAAATATAAGCAGATGAATGGGAAAGTTTTCACGGTGATTTTGTGTAACGCACCATGACAATGACTGACACGTAGCTTTCACTTTCTAAAACTTTTTTTAAGCAAAGCACTCGGTGCATAAACTTAGCATCCTATCAGGTACTAAGGTTGTGGCTAAAGTTTGCGGCAGTACCATATTGAAGATGAATTGTCCAAAACAAAAGCGTGTGCTGTAAAACTTATTTATTGCAGCTCTCTAAAAGCAGAGTTTTTGTTAATTATTTTACGGATGCAGAAAGGGTTAATACGCGGGGAGTATCTCCGCTATTCATCGAATTATTCGCCAAACAAAGCGGAAACCGATGAAAACGGCCACGAGTTCGAAAGAAAAATGGTAGTCGACCACGGGATGTCAATTATATAGGGAAGTTATCCCAACATCGTTGCAGAGGGGACCCGTCTCTAACTGAAAACGAATTATGGAATGAAATATGACTGTTTTGAATTAATGCAAAGGTACCTCCCTTATAAAGGCAGTGATATACGACTTGAATTCACTAGAGAATCATTAGGTACTCAATAAACTCATTGTTAGAGAGATAAATCCAATGCCGACACCGTGAAAGATCGTGCTGCGCTCTGCACATTCAGTATTTTCACATCGCGCTTTGGACCAATTTGTTCAATATTTTTTCTGTCAGTCGTTAAATGTACTACAACAATAAAAATTGTCAACGCAACCATCTGGCTGGAAAAAATGGTCAGTGATGATAGATCTTGGTCTTTACTTTTGCAAACAGGACGCGAAACGCGGCAACCCGGTTGCACAGACTTAGTTCCCTGGGCTTCAAAATAATACCACGCTGCAGAAAAGAAAATGAGATTCAACGAGTATGCTACAAAAACCTTAAATTTACAAAGATAACATGCTACAATTATGTAGTATTTCCTTTAAAGAACAACATCCTGTATCAACGTTGCAAAAAGAAGATATGGCCTGCAACACGCGAAAAGGGGTATTCGAACATTAGCGTAAAGTGTCGTCTCGGATCAGTCTGCGCAGTCCGCGCAGGCTAATCCGAGACGGCACTTTACGACTACATTAGATTTTGTCGCACAGTAGACTTTCGCAAAACAGAAAATTACATAAAAACGGAAAATGTCGTTTTGGATTATGCAACCTTGGTTTGATGGTCTTAGTAAATGCAATGGGTGATAACATAAACAGTTTTGGAAGCCAGTGTTTATGTTCAGTATCGAGTACTTGGTGGTCTGAAAGGTTGGTATCATCTTCCTTACGACAAAAAACTAACGTCTTTTCCAACGATATGCCACGGTATCGGTTTCATTTTATGATCGTTTATGATTTCAGTTTCTCGAATTGTGTCTGAACTGTTATGTTATTATCTTTTTTGTTCCGACCACACATCTTACAAACGACACATGTGGCTCTCATATCGTTTAGGATAGATTCGTGTTTCTGTGGACAATATACATAGGAATAGACTGCACAGATAGCACATTCTGATCTAGTATCTGCACTGTCTGATTGTGTATGCAGTAGCCGAAACGATTCTTGAAAATGTTCTATGTCTATATCATAAAGGCATGGATCTTTTTCTTACACTCTTTACCGCACAATCCCGGGTCATAACAACCCTGAAGAAGAAAGCTTTTGAAAACATTCTGGTAAAAGGAAAAAAATGCTGGTTACCAGTATTTTCCCCTTTTCTCACAATGTTTTCAAGCCTTTCAAAGATAAATCCCAACGTTTAAGCTCTTTCTATGTTGTCGTTGTAAATACTTTGAATTTGGACTTTATGTAGTGTCATTTTTTTTCCGTTCGGCAGAGTTAAACATTGAATTATAGATAGAACAGTCATAATTACAAGTCATAGTTTTATATCTTAACCAGACAAAAATATTCGAGACTCCTCCAAATCCAAATGATATGCAGACAACAAATTAAACGTGGCTCAAATTATTACATGTGTCTTTTTAAGAAGTTAGAAAACATTGTAATAAACGGGGAAAATGCTGGTTACCAGCATTTTCCCCGTTTACCACAATGTCTTCAAGCTTATTTTTAAAGGGTCGTGAAAGCGTAACATATACGAGTTAAAAAGTTAACCACATGTAATTGATTCGAGAGAACGTTTTTTCACACATATTCTTTGTAACACTACTTTTGATGTCCCTTATATAACATGTAGACAAATATCAGGTAGTACAGATCTAGGGTAAGGCTCCAACAATTCTCCTGGCACATTAATGAACAAATATATTTGCTTGATGTAATAAACAGGGTGAGAGTAGTGATAATTATACTTCCTCATTTTCAAGGGCTGTTTTTTTTTTTTATTGTAAGTTTACTTTAAATAATTATACTAACGTGTTTAAATATACACGATATTTCAAAGTCGAGGTGTCTGCAAAAAGTAAACAAAATGGGTGTTAAAATGCATTTGAATCTCAAAAGTATAGAAATTGTGACGATGACAATCTGTTGTGGTACCGTCGGTCCAAGCGTTAGTCGGTGGCAGAAAACTAAATCTAAACTAAGTTACAAAGCTGCCAGGTCGCTCTGGCTTTTGTTTACTTTTTACCTAATTTGAAATTTCATTTTTTTGCCAGGGATTTACACTTGGACCGACTATACAATAAGAGATTGTCATTTTCATGATAATATCCATGTTTTTACATGGTATGATTTAAATTTAAATGCATTATACCATTTCATTGTTTACATGTGGCCGCTGTTGGGACTTTAAAGAAAGCCAAACTGAAATAATTTGCTTTGGTTAAGTTTATGTATCTTGATCTAACCTTTAACTTTTTAACTTAACAACCCCGAGTTTTAACGACCCTGGGAAAGAAGCTTTCAGAAAACATTGTGGGTAAAGGAGGAAATGCTGGTAAGCAGCATTTTCTCCTTTTCCCACAATTTTTTCTACCCTTGCAAACACAGTTTCCATCATTTGAGCGAAATTTGAATCGTCGTCTGCAAACGGTTTCAATTATGACACGTCTAAATTTTTCTCTTGTAGTAAACAGTTGATGCCATTAAAGATGACATTATAACAGACATAGATGTAGCTGCACCCGATTACCCAAGCATTACCTTAAGAATCTTCTTTGCATATTCTATTTCATTCTTTGGTTATTTCCTTCGGTGGACAGAGATGGAGTGATAGTAAATTATGATACAAATTGAAATGTTGCAAATTATTTGAATGAGCATTTTTTTCTCTTCACATCTCATGCTTATCTTGTATAACTGTATTGGCTATAAATATCTTTGTACTTTATGCCAAATAAAGATTATGTTATGTTATGAATCTAGCAATGTAGTAGGTAGATGATTTTTTACCCATCAGTCCATTTGTTTATCTTGTATTTTACGTTTCGAACAAGTTGGATGCTGATGGAATGGCGTGGAATTATGGTGGAAAGTGATTACTTTAAATCACTTTTTATATTGTTAAGTTTGCAATATTGTATTATGCATGTTCTATTTACCTCATGGGTCTATGACCTTCTGGTATTGCATTAACAAAAAGATTATATGTATACATCATTTCTCCAGCCTTACTATAGCCATCAAAGTCAATGAATGTATCCTAAACAATACTTGGATCCGTTGACTTTTCAGATCAGTAGGTTAAATTTTAAATTAGTCCCAATACCTATATCACTTTAAGCTGATGTATCACCAGTTGTTTTTTTCCACAGGACGTACAAACAGACTGTTGGGAGACTTTTTAAGACAGAATTGTCATTTTCTTTAACTTAACCCTTTACCACACAATGACGACTTTTGACACCCCTGATAGAGAAGGCTTTTGAAAACATTGTAGGAAAAGGAGAAAATGCTGGTAACCAGCATTTTCTCCTTTTCCCACAATGTTTTCTACCCTATCAAAGAAAAATCATTTCATATGATCCACATTGAAACTCCTCTGCAAATGCTTTCAATTCGGACAGGTCTAAAATTGGTCGTGTGGTAAAGGGTTAAAAGTATTTGTAACTAAGGATGTATGACCTTTCTAGCCACAGATATACATGGAGAAGCAGCGAAAGATGTAAAAAGTTTTGATGATGTAATATTCTGCAGATTAACAATACAGTAATGCGTTTAATAATTTGCTTACCAAACAAACAAGCAAGTAAGTAAACAAAAAAACAAAGAAGCAAGAAGACAAACAAAAAATCACTAAATAAATTAATGAAATCACGTGATCAACGAAATCCTTGGATCCTGTTTTTTTTTTATCTGTTTAATATAAGGTGTTGTACTGGAAAAATTACATTGTCACTGTTTAAATGTATCATCAACTCAACTCAACTCAACTTTATTAGGCATTCGGCAAACAAATATGCCATTTACAAAAAAAACATGAATATATGGCAATGACAGACATACAAAGTATACATACATATACATTTAACATTAACTACTATTATACAAAAAGATTATTCAGAATTAATCGACGCGATTAAAAATTTTCTCCTTTGTAAAGCTTCCTTTATGAATTTTGCTGTATTGATTTGTGTTTTCTTTTTTTTTTGACGATAAGATGCGGATAAATTTACTGAAATTAGGCCTAGTACAGGAAAAGTACTTAGTTCTAAGATCACTAACTTTACTGCATACGCAAAGAAAGTGATACTCAGATTCAACTAAAGAACGATCGCAAAGTTTACATATTCTTTGGCTTCTATCTATGTTGAGAATTCTCCCCGTTTCAATTTCATCACTATTGCTGATTATCTGTAGCAACTCAACCAAGAGCACTGCATATGCATGCAAACACTCCCTGCAGTTTCTTTTTCAGTAAATAGTGCAAATCGAAAAGGGGGCATTGCTGCGTAAAAATAATTCAACAGTTTATGGCTTTTCTGGTGTGGGTTGCCCTTTTGAAACTAAAAAAATAAGCTAATTTTGACGTCAATATTTTCAGTAATAACAGAGATTTCAGGAAAAGGTTTTGTATGACGACGAGATCGGCAATGACGACGCAGATGACAGGCTTATGACCATAGTTCGAGGTTTCCTTGAAACCAGGATATTTCACTTCAAAAATTGATGTTATATAGAAAGTCCACTAATTGGTTCATTAATTAATCAGACTGGTTCTTCGATTGGTTTATCGGTTGATTGAAGTAAAAGTTCCATTTCTCGCTCAGTGGTGACAGTCAACTTTTACCTCTGAAAATATCCATTTCACTCATTCAAATGCTCAATTTTTCATTATAGACCGTTTGAAATTCCTGATAGAAAATTAAAACAAATCGCATGACTTATGAATACTGTAGTATAATATGTACATAAAGCATGTATGGCTTTAAAACTATGCCAAGTATTTGTCAAATAAACGATGTTCTGTTCAGTTCTGCTAGAGGTTAATCAACTCCCTGCAAATCATGGGTACATGTATGTAACTAAAGGAATCATATACATACATGGATTTTTTTAAAAAATTTTTTCATCCGTCACATGTTTGTCTACTATGATATATGGCCTGCAACACGCGAAATAGGGCGTTCGGACATTTTACGTAAAGTATCGTCTCGGATCAGCTTGCGCAGTCCGCGTAGACTAATCCGAAAAGACACTTTCGTTTCTTTTGTAATTTTCTGTTTCGCGCAAGTCTACTGCAGGACAAAATCTAATGTAGTCGTAAGGTGCAGTCTCGGATTAACCTGCGCGGAGTGCGCAGGCTGATCCGAGACGGCACTTTACGCATATGTCCGAATGTCCCTTTTCGCGTGTCGCGTATAATCCTCTTTGGTAAACTTGAGTATGATACAAAGCTTTGTCACAGACAAATGAATCTGGTTTATCAGGCAACATTGATGACAAATAATGATATAAAAAATATTGTCCTCGTTTAAAAAATGTATGGAAATATATGCACCTTCATGTTCTTCGATAATTATGTATTTGAAACATGCTCTGTGAAAAGGACTTTTAATGCATCTGTAAGAAGTATCGATTCAGGTCAGCCTGCGCGGACTGGGTCGAAACTTTTTGCTTTTTGTTTATTTTCTGCATGTTAACGGATAAGCCTACCTTTGATTCAGTCAGTTGTTGGACAAAATGAGTTTTATTAATTCATGGCCGTGTTGGTACGACGTATCGCGCGATGTCTTAAATCTCTTATAGCCAGAGCGCCGATATATTTTTCTATATGAGCCATCCTCTGTGAAAGGGGGGCTTAATGCATCCACGAAAAGTATCGACCCAGGCAAGCCTGCGCAGTCCGCGCAGGCTGACCTGGACCGAAACTTTTCGCTATTGGTCAATTTTTTGTATGCCCAAGGACCAGTCTATCTCATGATTAAGTTGGTTTGTTAAAAAAAGTGGATATTATGGATCCATAAGTATGTAATGGCTTGCTTGGTACCATGGATCACGGAGATACATTAAGCCCCCTTTTGTCAGAGCATGGCTCATATATTTGTATCACTAGAAAGCTTTAAGAGGTTGTCTGTGAAATATAGTCTTTCGCTTTTAGATTTGAACCATGCTCTGGTAAAAGAGGGCTTACTGCGTTTCCGTGATGCATTATACCAAGTAAGCACATAACTTTGGTCCCCTAAAATCCAATTTACTTACTAACAACCTACTAATTCATGAGGTAGGCTAGTCTTTTGACATGCAGAAAATTTAAAGAGATACTAAAGGTTTCGGCCTATGTCAGCCTGCGTGGATCGCGCAGGCTGACATGGGTCGATACATTTTGCAGATGAATGAAGCCCCCTTTTCACAGAGCATGGCTCGTTTAATTCGAGATATTCAAACTCCAGAGAAAATCTAGATAGGGAGAGTATTATGTCCAAAGAACTGAAAATGACGATAGAAAGTATAGATGAAAACATAGTAATTAGGCAATTGGTCTATCCTATACCTAGGAACTTTAGTTTTGCATGTTACCACAAAGAAAGTTGGTGCACAAAATAAAAAGGAAAACAGCTGTTTATAGAAAAAAGAAATATTTCTATGTGTGATCAGTAATAAGAATGAAAGAAAATGACAGTTATAAGTGTTATGATTAGTGTATTAGTGGTGCATTTTTTTTACAAGCATTAGGAGAATTGCAGGGTCGGGTAAAACAACTTTCATCATGGCGACAGGGATAAACTCATTACTTCCTAGAAAGGTTTGCAGCGGATAAATTTGAAAACTTGTTTGTAAAATATTAGATAGTCAACATTATTTAACGATTTATAACATCAATACATATGAAAACAATGTGACAAATGACGAAGTTGCTTTTCACGTGCACTTTCATAGTTAGCAACGTATTTAGAAGTTGGCAGCTGCAAGACCGAACCAAGTTGTCTGCATCAGGTAAAGGGAATAATCCTTTACCAAACAATCCTACGTATTAACCTGACAGCGAAGGTGTTTGCAAACATTGAAAGAAAAGCAGAAACTGCAGGTAATCAAACTTTTCTTCTTTTTCGGCAAAGTTTTCTTCTACCCTTTCCAAACACAACTCCCATCGTTGGGGGACAGCATTTGATTTGTCGTCTGTAAATGCTTTCAATTTGGGCGAGTCTAAAGTTGTGTCGTCAAGTAAAGAGTTAATTCAGCTAGCGCCATTACATGTCGGCGTTATCGGGCGGAAATGGACCGAGCTATTGTTACGGACAATACGCAGATGCCTCGGGATTGTCACTTTCACGATTATTTTACGGCTTGGCGTTTTTGCTTTTAAGATAAACTGCAAGATAAATGTATAAAACGGCAAAAGGTACGAAGTCCAATGAAACTCTGTCTCAAGAATACGATGTGACTTTTATTTTCGTCTTTTTTCGCTTTTTCGTTGTCTGTTTTAGTGAACAATCGTTGTACGTAATGATAAACACATGTATATAATAAGAGAGAGGAATATAAAGTGCTGCTCAAACAGTATTCAAATAATTGATTTTACTCTAGCGCTTTCAGCGTGATGCCTTCATCTTTGGTTTGAATTTATATATGAGCCAATCTCTGGCAAAAGGAGACTTAATGCATCTCCGTAACGCATTGTACTAAGTAAGTCATCACAATACCATGGGCTCGAATAATCCATTTGGTCTAACAACCGACTGAGTCAAGACGTTCACTGGCTCTTTTACAAGCAGAAAATTGACCGAAAGCACAAAGTATCGACCCCGGTCAGCCTGCGCGGACTGCGCAGGCTGATGTGGGTCGATACTTTTTGCGATACTTTTCACCAAGCATAACTCATATATACCTTTGGTAAGTAGAGTAGACGTCTGACGAGCTACTTGCCAATGATTATTTTTCATATAGACACAAACAACAGTTTACTCTATCGAAAAAATCGTGTAGTTGTATTCTTTTTTCGTAAGTATAATGAACACAAAAGGTGTCTTGAAAGAGAATTAACTTTGTCTATACCATAAATGACACCAGAAGCTTTGGTGGACAATGTAGATTAAGATCAGACTGCACAGAAGGAGAATTCTGATCTCTGATCTACACTGTCCACTGATATATTCCAGATTATGACCGAACTGTCTCTTGATCTTGCCGACGAAATGTATTTTTAGCCTTTCAGAAAATGCAACTTTTTCAACCCAATGGGCAAGTTACTAACTTTTTCAAACAGTGTCGGATACAATCAAGACAGGATGCTGTTATCTAATCTGTTTATTTGTGTGGTGTTAAACGCCATTTTCAACATTATTTCAGTTATATCACAGTGGCCAGTGCATGTATCGATACTTTGCCGGAGTTTCTTTTACCATTACTTCGCACAATGTTCTTGCCAAGCAATTGGCCGCTTGCCAATCGTCGAAACAGTGATCAGAAGTAACAGAGGAATGAATCACGTTGCAATGACTATCATCAATCGTCGAAAAGAAATTGGCCGAGATGTTGATTCGCACCAGCAAACACCTGGTCTCAAAGTCCAGTATGTAATCGGGCACGTGTCCGATTCTAGGTGACACATTCTAACCAAACAGAGCGATAAAATTGGAATGGCTGGGTCTTCTTTACAGATTACATACATAATATCATCAGCTTTTGTTTACTGGCATTTAAAGGGTTTATTGCGCTACTTTGTCCCTCTCTTTTCTTTTGCACTGCTTTAGCCAGTCATTAGTAGTGCTATGTATTTTTATGAATTGATATGATGGAAGCAATGGTTTGATCTAGTCTGAACTACAGCTGTCACTGAATGTGACTTAATGCCCCCGCCAGCGCTTTGACAGAAAAAGGCAATTTAAGAAAAAAATTTCTAAGTTCAAGGGGAGATTACCCTTGAATCATAGGGAGTAGATGATTGAAAACTGCGTCTTGCACAACTTCAGTATACGATCAATGTATCAACAAACTTTCAATACAATAGCAGCAAAACTGTAGAAGGAGTTCGCGACACAAAATTACTAGTATTTTGTACACAGACGGATACACAGACGGACGCACGGACGGACGGACAGACAGGCTGATTCCAGTATACCCCCAAAAACATTCGTTTTGCGGGGGTATAATAATGAGACGCTCCGGTGATTTTTTTCATATTTGGACATCTCGAGTTCATCGTAAATTTTCCGGTAGCAAAGATAGAGTGCTATACTGACTTTCTGTTTCGTTGATTTAATCTGTATTGCAGCGAAATGCAATTAACTTTTAGTAACGAACATGACCAAAGACAAATTATTAAACCTTTCATTACCTTAAGTGCATGTAGAAGTCGTTTATAACATGTACATCTCGGAAAAAAAAAAAACTGACGAAATCTATCGTGTGTGGCGGCCATCTTTTCGGGAACGTAAATTACTCGAGTAACAGATGAAATGAACTGTTTTTTTTTTTCTTATGTTCAGTGTTTAAATTGAAAATATTTGTATTTCATACGAAGGATTATAGAATACGCAAGCAACAGGTATTTTTAATCCTAGTTTTGTGCTCTATTTGTGAAATTATGAGAGTTCAAACCTGCACACAAAATCTGTGCGGAGATTTTAACTGTTTTTGTCTTGATCGACTCTGTACCCTTTGGGGACAGTTATCTGTACTATGGTTTGATCTATATTCGGAGTAGAGAGAGGACCCATAAAATGAAACCTAAACTCGCGGGGGACAAAATTTGAATATCAGTTTCTCTTTTTTTTTTGACAACATGATACCGGGAAAAGTGCAACTCTAAATCACAGTTCTAAACACAGACAAAAATAACAGCCGGAAAATTTTCGCTGTTTACTGCCCATATCATCAAAACCCTTCACACTCGTTACTTTATGAAAACATTTTTTTTTTAAACATTTTCTTCTGCAAAAGAGGCGTGCAAGAAAGTGTGTTGAAAGCTACAAATTACTCAATTTCTGTCTAATTCTGTATTTCTTGTAAAAATTTGTCGAAAGCTCTCAACCTAATTTAATTCGTTTAATGATATAAAACATTGGAGGAAAAAGATTCATAGTTTTTAAAGCACTCTCATATTTTAAGATACTTAGAAATAATGTCTACTTAATCACTAAAATAATTCACTTTCTTCAATATTTGTATATTGAAATATGTCATATATATTGCATGCTTTGTAATTAATCGTTATGACCATTGAGCTTGTATGCTTATGTGTCAAAATTTCTGTTCTGTTCTGTTCTATATTTCTCACAATGTTTTCTAATTGTTCTTTCCTCATGATGGTCCATGAAGTTACAGTTTGATCATTATTACGAGCAATGACGTAACTTGATACGCAAGTAATGCATTATAATTGTTTTCCAAAGTAAACGTAATTAAGGGATAAAACAGAGCAATATAGGAACGTTGTGGACAGTATCATATTCCGTATTCAGACTGATCAAAATAGTATCAGAAATAGCATCCATTTCAATTTAAACAGTGTCGGTTTAACTCTATATACAAAGAGGAAAATTACGTTTGAAATGATATTTATGAATGTTTCATTTTTTATGCGCTCTGCCTTTTAACGCGCACCTGCTATGAACACAATAATTGTGATTAAGGAGTATTGTGCAGGAACAATTACTGTATCATGTATGCACTTACACTGCAGAGCTCCAGAGGGGGTGATGATATTCTAAATCTACGATTTTTCTTTCAAACCCTATGTTGTGGGTACTCATTAGAATCGTCTCGATGAGACGATTCTAATGAGTACCCACAACATAGGGTTTATTAGAAATTAATTAATTTTTCCCAATTTTGAAATCAAAATCACTCCCTCTGTCTGGTTCTCTGACTTACATTAAGAAAAAATATTAATTAGACATTGTCAATAAATCAAAGAGAGCTTAACACTATCAAAGTGAATATTAAAAATGGTTCGGAAATAAATTCATCCTCGTCCTTTTGCCCATGTTAAGGTCTACGACCCCTAACTCTCATGTTAAAAGACGGAAGCTGCCGAGATTGACCGAAGAGCCTTTACGAAAACGTCGATGTTACACGATATTTACCGATGAGTTAGTAAGTCTACGGCCCCTAACCTAGTATATTAAAAGACGGAAGTTGCCGAGATTGGCCGAACAACCTTTACGAAAACGTCGATGGTAAGCAATATTTACCGATGAGTTAGGAGTCGTAATCCTTAAGCAATGCGAAATTTTTCAACAAAATTGATTCTTAACTCGGCTATTTTCGTCGAGAAGGCAGTTTTCATAGTCTGCCTCTTAGTCGTCTGCGTCTTCATTTTCATTAAAAAAAAATATTTTCCATTATTTCTGTCATTACTGAAAATAATTTATATTCTTCAAACTTAGGCTAGTCATTAACTATCGAAAAGGGAACTCCTACCACAGGGGCAGGTAATCTTAATAATATTTTTGATACAATTATGCCCCTTTTATGATTTACTTATAGGTACCATTTGTATCATTGATTGATTAATTAAGTCCTGCTCTGTGAAAAGGAAGTACAATGTATCTGCAAAAAGGTATCGACCCATCGCAGCCTGCGCAGTCTGCAGGCTGACATGGGTAGAAACTTTTTGCTATATATAATTTTCTGCATGTCCAAAGGTCAGGCAACCGCATGATTCAGTCGGCTGTTAGACTAAATGGATTTTATGGGACCATAATTATACGAACACTGGCTTGTTACAATGCATCACGGAGATCCACTGAGCCCCCCTTTTACCAGAGCGTCGGTCATTTATTAGTTGTATGGTGTTTTACAGTCTTCAACATTCCTTAGTCATATCGCGGCGACAGTTCTGCTGTTCGTTTGTGTCCTGGGTTTCACCAGCACTAGACTAGGGCTCTGAAGTGTCGTGCCGAAGGACACTCCCGCGAAATTCCAGCGCCTCGAGTAAGAATCTACCCCGAGGTCTGTGGTTTGGACATGTAATGGGCGTTTCCAAATAAAGAATAGCGTGTTTGGTAGCGGGGATAAAATACATATTTTTTACATGCAACTCTATCTCTGAAAAAAAATAATATTTTGGACTCATCCAAATTTAACCCTTAGGCTGCTAAGCGCGACTCACAGACCCTTTGCGGACAGCGTAGATCAAGATCAGACTGCACAGAACGTGCAGTCTGATCTTGGATCTACTCTGTCCAATAAGCAGATCTCATTCTTCTAAAAATACCTTTCAAACAGCAATATTTTGGCTTTTACTATCGGCTTCAAAGTTTTATTTCTTTAATTAGCAGGATACGTGTTAAAGTATTTATAGACGACACATCGAAAGTGGCTAAAATCAAGGTATTTGTCGTTCGTATGGCAGAAGAAATTGTGGGAAAAGGAGGAAATAAAGGTTATCAGCATTGTCTTCTTTTCCCACAATTTTTTTTTTCAAAAGCCTTCTGCCTCAGGATTGTTGATACTCGGGATTGGTTCGTCATGATACGGTTAACTCTTAACCAAACGACAAAAATTATAGACTGATCCAAATTGAAAGCATTTGCAGACGACAAAATTAAAATTTGGTTTGGGAAGGGTAGAAAACAATCTGAGAAAAGGAGAAAATGCTGGTTACTAGCATTTTCTCCTTTTCCCACAAGGCTTTTTTTTTTCAGGGTCGTTAAAAGTCGGGATTGTATAGTAATAACATCATTAAACGACAGTAAACTTTAAATTGAAAAGAAAATAAAAAATTGATGTAAAAAGTGGGTTTACCCCAACGAACAATAATAATGCAGGAAGATAATTTGTGTGCATCCTTGTTGTCATTTTTCTTTTCGTCATTTTTCCTAGAAAATTAACCAGGATGGAGGATAATTGTTGGAGCGCACTGAAACTTCTACCGCAAGGACTTTTTTTTTCAGAGTTTCTGTTTCATCATATGGATTTTACCCTTTTTTAAAAATCAACGTGTTATTGCGACCCAGAGCAAAAAAAAAAAAAAGCCTTTTACAACATTGTGGAGAAAGGAGAAAATGCTGATAACTGGAAGTAAAAGCATTTTTTTTGTTTCAGTTAATAGTATTTTTATGTGTCGAAATAGGTCAAGTTTAAAAATCGAGACATGTACTATGAAAAGGGGGCTTAATGCATCTGCAAGAGGTATCGACCCATGTCAGGGAGCAGGCTGACATGCTTCGAACCAATTTGCTATTTGTAATTTTCTGCAAGTCTAAGGACCGTTATACCCCCGGATTCAGTCAGCTGTTAGAGTAAATGGATTTTATGGATCCATAATTATGTGACGATTTACTTGGTATATTATATTTCATGTGTCTATTTTTAGAAATGTTATGGGTGAAGAAATGTCGTAATTTAAGCTGGGGGGAATTATTTCCCCGTCACAGTGAATATTTTCCTCCTGCCGAAAATCTGAAACTACTTTTTTAAGTTTTTTAAGTTTTTAAGTTTTAAAAGTGGCATTCGTTGACAAAATAATCAGAGGAAATATAATATATAATTTATTTCATCAGCTTGTGGTTAATATGGGGAAATATTTGCCTCAAAAGGGAAAGGTCCGCGAAAATAACTCGTGCCTTACGGCACTCGTTATTTTCGGATACCTTTCCCTTTTTCGGCAAATATTTCCCCATATTAACCACAAGCTGATGAAATAAACTCTATATAATGCATCACGAAGATGCGTTAAACCCCCTTTTGCCAAAGACTCACTCGAAATATTATCCTATTTGGCTCTGGAAAATTAATGGAAAAAGAGTGCGAGAAACGAAATTATTTCAAAATTGACAAGAAAATACTAGTAAATATTTCGGTATCCTTCGGAAAAAGCGAGGAGTAATGAAGTAATATCCCATTATGAACAAAAGCTACAGTTACTTTTCCTACTTTTCCAAACACTGTACACACCAAAACTATAGAAAACTGTTCATTGTGGTGCTTCTTTTCCCCCAGAATGTCCCGTATTGAAATCATTTGAACATGATCAAATAGTATATGAAAAGCTTTACAAAAAACCAAAAGCTTTGGAATTGTTACGGGTTTCTTATTTTTTCCAGTTGACTCAAAATAGACGTGCTAATGTATGTGGCAATTCCAGGGGCTATGCTTTTAGGCATGAGACAATATTCCTATGTTCTGCAGGGTTTAAACACTATACATGAGGGAATATTTCGATCAGGAAGTGCAATCAAGGTATCGGGGTACAATTTTAATGTCTAGAATTTCTTGCGTTTGATGGGTGCTGACAGTTGATGGAACCGTCGGTAACGATTTTTGCTCAATGTATTTAACTAAGCCATGCTCTGGCAAAATGGGGCTTAATGCATCTCCGTGATGTGTCATGCCAAGCAAGTCTTTATATTTTTAAAGGTCTATAAAATCCGTTTGTCTAACAATCGACTGAATCATGAATTAGAATGGTCTTTGGACACGCAGAAAATATAAAAGTAGCAAAAAGTTTCGACACATGTCAGCCTGCGCGGACAGCGCAGGCTGATATAGGACGGATACTTTTTGCTGATACATTTAGCCCCTTTTTTTTTCAGAGCAATGGCTCAAATATTTTCATTCTTAGAGTACTACTTTAAGAATAGCTTTATTTTCTTTAGAGAAATATTGTAGATCAAGATCGGAATGCACAATGCGTGCAATTTGATCTGTACTCTACACGGTCCGTTATTTTGTTGGCTAGATTTTCTGACATTTGGTATAGAATAATTCTTATACTTTTCTTCTAATCGTTTAAAATTCCATTTTTAACCCCTCTGCTGCTTAGGGGGGGGGGGGGCCTTAACCGCTTTTTTTCAGACAGTGTAGATGAAGATCACACTGCACAAAACGTGCAGTCTGATCTTCATTTCCTCTGTCCGACAAGGTAAGACTTTCTGACTAAAGGAGCTCTACAATTGCTATATTTTTGCATTTTCTATTGGCTAGAAACGTCTGTTTTACCTGTTACCTCACAATTCCGAGTTGTAACAACATTAAAGAAGAAGACTTTTTGAAAACATTGTGTGAAAAGGAGAAAATGCTGGTAACAATATTTTCTACCCTTCCAAAAATGAATTTTAAGTTATGAGTCACATCTATTTTGTCGTCTGCAAATGCTTTCAAATTGGACAATTCTAAAGTTTATCTCATTTGGTATAAAGAGTTAATTCATTTTAGCAGTCTATGGCAAAATCTTTCCTACAAGGTGCAGAGCTCCAGATAAGAGGGAGTGATGGTATTCTAGATCTATTATTTCTCTTTGAAACCTTATGTTGTGGGTACTCATTAGAATCGTCTCAATGAGACGATTCTAATGAGTACCCACAACATAGGGTTTAGTGGAGAATAATTAATATTTTCAATTTTGAAATCAAAATCACTTCCTCTATCTGGAGCTCTGAAGGTGGTTCTAAAAACGATGCAGCAGTTCTGACAAACATAAAAATAACACAGACTGCTCTCTCCTTCTCTGTCACAAGGTTATCTGTCTAGAACATATACCTGGGATCGAAGTGATGTGCAATCTTTTTACAGAAAACTAGATTGAACCATCTGTCGTCATATTACTTTACGGCAGAGACAGGTTTTTAATAACAATACCTTCCGTAGATGTAATCTTAATTGATTTACGACACCTCTGTTGTACACATTAGCTCAACTCATTAATGGATAAAAATATTAAACATATGAACAACCCATTCATCAGCGAATTACAGATTCATTCTGTTTACATTATTTTATCAAATTTTATCAAACTTGGCTATTGATCTGAAAAAGGCACATAATCGAAAGTAAATGAGGGGCGGTCTGGAAAAAGAGGTTTGAATGCATCTTCCCCCATGCATTTTACCGAACAAGTCGTAGAATAAAATGGATCCATTTTGTCTAAAAACTAGCTAAATCATGAGGTAGAATGGTCTGTGATATGTACAAATATATCATTAATATATAAATATATATTAATAATAATAATAAAATAAGAATATAAAATAATAAAATGATATATAGAAATAAATATAAAATAATATATAAATATATATTAATATATAAATCTTCCCCATGCATTTTACCAAAAAAGTCGTCGAATAAAATGGATCAATTTTGTCTAAAAACTAATCAAATCATGAGGTAGAATGGTCTGTGGCATTCACAAATTTGCTAATAGCCTCGATATGGGTCGACACTTTTTGTAGATGCATTAAACCACCTGTTCACGGAGCATGACTCAAATGTACATACCAGTAGAGATAGTTCACTCACATAAGCACTAGCAAGATAAAAAATCCAACTTCTCGAGCTTTTCGTTGCTTTCCATAACTGGCTTGCAAGACGCGAAAAGGGGCATTCGGACATTTGCGTAAAGTGTCGTGTCGGATCAGCCTGTGCAGTCCGCGCAGGCTAATCCGAAACGACACTTTCCGTTTTTATGTAATTTTCTGTTTTGCGCAAGTCTACTGAAGAACAAAATCTAATGTAGACGTAAAGTGCCGTTTCGGATTAGCCTGCGCGGACTGCGCAGGCTGATCGAGACGACACTTTACGCAAATGTCCGAAGGCCATTAAAATATGTTAATTAATTGCCCAGTCACTTTTTCTGTACTGTCAGAACTTTGATATGATGTTTTATTGAATTGTTATGTAAAATTTTGTAATTGTGTACAAAACTCCTTAAACAAACGACAATTTTGGACGCATCTAAACTGGAAGCATTCTGCAGGCGGCAAATCAAATGCTGTCCTAATGATTGGATTTTGGTCTTGAAAGAGTAGAAAGCATTGTGGGAAATTGAGAAAATGCTGGTTACCAGCATTTTCTCTTTTTCCCCCACAATGCTTTCAAAAGCCTTCTTCCTCAGGCTCGTTGAAACTCGGAATTAATGGATTAATTGGTTAAAGGCACACTAGTTGAAAAAACCAAACACTTCCACGGTCAAAATGCAGATAAATTTAATTCATACCATTTAAAAATACGGCTATCATATTGAATCTGGTAATATACTCGTATTACAGTGCAGCAAAAAAAAAAAATTAAAACTAGAATCAAGGTTGTCAACTTTAACTTGGGCTACAGCGTATCGGACTCGTGACCTGGTGGTTGTGAGTTTGATACCCGGTTTAGGTAAACTTTCTTTCGGGCGATTTTTCGCCTTTCACCTTTGGTGCATGTGAGAGTGTAGTCAGTGACTGGGACAGAAAGCTCTGTCGGTACCGGTGTTAGAAAGCCAGGAAACACATGCGTAGGTGCACTGACCACCGTGATATGACTTAAGCTGTTAAACTCCTATTCAGTCAGTCAGTACAAGATACATTGTTTTCTGCCAACTGCCAGAACTTTGACAGGCTGTATTGTTATACATTATTTGACTGTTAACGATATCCATACTTTCAAATGGTATGAATTCGATTCGCCTGCATTTTGACCCCCGAACTGTTTATTTTGGCCTTTGGCCTAGCAGGCCTTTAAGATATCATACAGGGTGGGCCAAAAGTAGGGTTACAGTCAACATTTAGTAGGTTTACAAATGACACTTAAACATTTTACATTTCTTTTTTTCTTTTAAAACATTTTATTACATTTTCATTTTTTACAATCAATTATTTTAGAATTGTTTATGCACTTTTGTTAACAATTTAATTGCATGTGTGTGGGAACATTTAATATCTCGAATAATATGCTAAAAATGTCCACCTTCAACATTGCAACATTCTTCATATCTGTCCATAACAGTCTAACACACAGAACGACACAAATGTCGATGTCCATCAATTTCAGTGAATGCATCAGAAATGAAATCTTTTAACCCTTTACCACACAACACCAACTTTTAACGACTCTGAGAAAGAAACATTTTGAAAACATTGTGGGAAAAGGAGAAAATGCTGGTAACCAGCATTTTCTCTTTTTCCCACAATGTTTTCTACCCTTCCCAAAACAGATTTCAATTTTTGAGTCACATTGGTTTTGTCATCTGCAAAATGCTTTTAATCTGGACTAGTCCTCAATTTTGTTGTGTGGTAAAGGGTTAATTCATTCACTGTGCGGGGATTTTTCTCGTAAACCTTGTTCTTGACTATGATTATGGGTTCGGATTTTCGTAAACTAGAACAAGAATAATAATAATAATAGTACACAAATATACGAAAACTGTAACCCTACTTTTGGCCCACCCTGTATATGGTGCATCTTCGAATCAGAGCAGTAGTACTACTTACGAGTATTTGACTTAGTGTGCTTTTAAAAAGCAAATGTGCTTTTTCCACAATTTTTTCTTTAGCGTCTGGCAAATGCATTATGCGTAAATTTGTATAGTGATGGTTACAAATACTAGTAACCTTTGTGCTCTGAGCCTAGATTTAATTACTTAAGCAGACAGTGTAGGTCAGATTGAACAAAACGTGCAGTCTGATTTTGAATCAAGATTGTCTGCTTTTGCAAGATGTTCTGACATGAAAATAAAACAGATTTGAAACTACAACATCTGTATCTCAAATAAGGACAAAGAATGTCTATTTCATTTATTCAGGACCACAAGGGGTAACTCTTTACCAGACGACAAAATCTTGGACTTGTCCAAATTCAAAAGATTTGCAGACGTCAAATTAAATGCCACTGAAATAATTGACAATCCTTCTGAAAATCGAGAAAAAAAATTTGGAAAAAGGAGAAATTTTCTCCTTTTCCAACGATGTTTTCAAAAGGTCCCTTTCTAAGAGTCGTGTAGACTTGACAATGAAAATAGTATAAAGTAAATATGCCGGGTGTCAAATAAGAGAGAGAAGTAGCTGGCCTAGATGAAGTTGACATTCAATCAAATATAACATGGCGCGATTGTGACATGACGTTTGCATTGTTTACATGTCTATTTCACTCGTCTATAGCAGACTAATATAATCTTGACATACGGAAACGATCTTTCATTCCACAAAAATGAATCGTCACAAGTGGCGACTACTTGGTGAAAACTGAAAACCCTTCAGGGTGCCTTTGAAACTTTATTAGCCTTAGCGGACAGTGAAGATCAAGATCAGACTGCACAGAACGTGCAGTCTGATCTTGATCTATACTGTCCGAATTTTTTTTAGATATTCAAGGAAAGACAGCCTCCGAGTTGCATTTTCTTGTCTCTGTTATTGACTGAAAAAAATACACTTTTGAAAGAATTCATATATAAATATGTATATAATTGGCAAGTCTGGAGTGGAAATGAATGTTGAAAACTGGGAAAAAAGACCTTTGGTTTTCGTAAAGCGAAATCGGTCATGACTGCTGCCTAAGATTCCGATTGCACTAAAGAGCAAATGTTCTGTTTCCCATAGTTTTATTTCAACTGTTTTATTAAAATAAAAGCCTAAGCTTAAAAAAAGACGTCGCGATTAGGGAAAGGGTTTCTATTCGAATTTCGCGGAGTTCTTTCACAATTAAAAGCCCTGTGATAAAAAATAGCGTATGCGGTGATCAATAGACCTCGCTCGGAGAAATATTTCTCTCTATTCAATGCTTAGATGACAATTACAAAAGAATAGAATGGATAAATTCCAACTAATAAAAGCGTCTTTAAAATCAATATGTATACAGTTTGCTCATTTATTTTAGCAATTAATGACTGAATTAAAAACGGATTTGGAAGATACACGAATGAGTAAATACTTGGTGGTGCCCGCCCTGCCGCTACCCTTCACTAGCAATTATTCTGTTTTAACTCTTTACCAAACGACGAAAAAAATAGACTTGCCAAAATTAAAAGCACTTGCAGCCCAAAAAATGAATATACTTTAAATAATGGGATTTGTCTCTGAAAGGTAAAAAACGTTGTGGGAAAAAGGAGAAAATGCTGGTTACCAGCATTTTCTCCTTTTCCCACATTGTTTTCAAAAGCCTTCATTCTCAAGGTCGTTTAAACTCGAAGCTGTGTATGGTAAAGGGTTAAAGCTGCTCTTTTTCCGACATTAAACTTTTCGATTCAGCTTTTTATTCATGCATTTTTGTGAGTGTGTGTTCTTAGGTGCATTTTCATACAGTATAAATCAAAGATCAGACTGCCTGATCTTTGATATTTACTGTCCGATAATCTGACAGATATTATGACCAAAGTTTGCTAGTAATACATAGCTACACGTGAGCTTCGTTTACTGACACAAAATCGTCATTTACTTCGTTCTCTTAGAGTTAAGGTAAATACTGGAATGTGACACATATTTAACGAATGAGTAAGATTTTTTTGTATTATCATTTATTAAAGGCCAAATTAAACCTTTTTCGAAATTTCGTGGTTGATGAATTATCTTAAATTCTGGGTCTGCTTCTCTGTATTTGAAAAGTTTATTATTAACATCATTAATTATTGGTTACTGATTTATTATTATTATTATTATTATTATTATTATTATTATTATTATTATTATTATATTAATTAATTAATTAATTAATGGTTATTGATTATTGTTATTATTATCATTAATTATTGTTTATCGATTATTATTATTATCATTATTATTATTATCAAAACATCATCATCAAAATCATCATCACCATCACATGCAGCTGTAACTTTTGTATCGTTTCTGCCGATTAAACTTTGTTCTGTTCTGTTCTATTTTATTCGTATTTAAAGCATATAACTTCTTTGCCCTTGTAAAGGATTAACCCTTTACCAAACAATCCCTGGTTTTTACGACCCTGAGATAGAAGGCTTTTGAAAACATTGTGGGAAAAGGAGAAAATGCTGGTAACCAGCATTTTCTCCTTTTCCCACAATGTTTTCTACCCTGCTGGAAACAAATTTCAATTTTTGAGTTGCGTTTATTTTGTCGTCTGCAAATGCTTTCAATTTGGACAAGTCTAAAATTTTGTCGTTCGGTAAAAAGTTAAACAAATTCTTGTCACTTATTACTTTCAATCTTCATACTTTCAAAAGTAAATATGTTAAAAAACCATAAAGTTTGTAAAATTTCCGCCAGTTAAAAATTCTTCTGTTCTATTCTGTTCCTTTTCAAAGCATATAAGTTGTTTGTCCTTGTAGGTATCGTCAGTGCTAACAAGAGAAAACCTTGACCAAGTCACACCGAGCAAAATAATTATTGTCGCTGAAGAAATACGGAAGCTTCCTCCTAGGTGTGGAGTTTACCGGAAATTGGGATTGAAGGTCATTCACGTCTCTCGTACAAGATTCTGCGTCAGTGGTTTCTCTCTTTTTCATAAACAGAACTCCTTCCTACACTAAAACGGTTTTAAGACACATCTTGGAAACGCAGTGAGCAAAGCAGCTTCTTGGCCAACAATGTTGTCTATACTGATGGAAATTTCGTCACGATATTCTTCTCTTTCGTCATTTAAGTTAGTACTTTTAAAATGGTCAGTCTAGCGGTAAAATTTACTGCGTTCATACCGAAATGTTAAAGATATGATTTATTTATGAGAAACAAATATAGAAACAGAAATAAATGCTTGAAAACAGTATGGTGATGAGCTACTAGATATTTCCCATTTACTAAAATTACACTTTATGACATAGGCTTACATCCACCATCCGTATGCGAAAAATTCAGACGTACAAATATTGCTTTCTACCAAATGGCGCAAAAGTAACAGGCCAGTAATGTTCCTATGTATTTAAAATACTGTTATCCCACGATGACTTCAAAAGATGTTTGCTGAAGGTGCAGTAAAATGTCGTGTATGCAATGGGTGAAATGTTATTTTTTATACAAAAAGCCTGAGAAAATTGAATTCAAAGACTTTGCAAAGAGTTATTATAAAGAATGGGTAAAGTATAGAGGTCAAATAACATAAAAAGTCTACATAGCCTGCAGCAAAAAGGTCATGTCCTGACGACGTGGAACGGACTCGAGAGTTTGATGTCATTTAAGGTTAATCGAATACTAGCACAAATTCCTCCAAATTTGGTTAAACTTGTTGAATGTGTCTAATCGAGCGCGGTCAATTACACGCATCCTCGTAAAACAGCGTATAATTTTCGCTGTGGTGAGTCTCGGGACTCGCTGAGATTAGACGACTTTCTTATTGTACGCTCGGGAAAGCCCGTAAGACATTCGCTAGCGAAGATTGTTAAGTGCGCTGCTTGATTGAAAGGTGGGTGTACGAAGTCATGAAAGGGAAATAATGTTCAACATGAAGTAAAACCATGAGAGAGTCAAGTCGAAAGCATCAAGTGATTATGCTCCGACGCATTTGAACGGATATTCAATTTACGATTTAGAATTCATTAACAGCACTATTTTCCTTTCTGTTTAGCATTGTCGCTGATGGCCCTGACCTCTAAAAATAACTTACTTGCTGCTGAGAATGATCTACAAGGTATGTGTGATACTTATGGGTCCGTATTCACCAACCATTCTTAATTTCATTCTGAGCTAAGCTCTCGATTTAGAAAGTAAGGCAACTTCTGACTGGCTAAACCATTTGGTTTAGCCAATCAGAAGTTGTGTTACTTTAAACTTTAGAAAACTCTTGAGAAGAAGACTCAGAATAATTACTAGTGAATAAACAATGGTCGATTTATGACGAGTGTCGCAATTAACTCTTGGACTGTTACTTATAACGATACATAATTTTATTCTGGTGACAAAACTAACAATTATTAATTTCAACAGAGTTTTGACAAAATATCTTTCAAACGGACAGTGAAGATCAACAACAAGACTGCACGTCCAACTGCCTACATAATTAATGTCTTGTTCCTTTCAATGGCAAATGAAGGAAATATTCTTAACTGTGACTTCCGATCTCTTAATGAATGTGTCATTTAAAATAAAAAATAAATGTTTTATCGGCTTCTAGCGCTCTGTCATCTGAAGCACTCTGCAATGAGTCTTTGAACTTTGATCCGTTAAATATGCATCCAATCAAAATTCACCAAAATTTCTCAAATTCAAGAATTTGAGATCTCGTCTGAAAAATAATACGCCATTTCTCATAATATCGTTTGCAACCCGAAGTATCTCGACGAGCCGCCTACTTCGAACCCTTTTCATTTTGTGAACACACATGCAGAGAACATTAGTAAATCCTATCGCAAGTGGAGAATCGCAACTTCTCCTTTTGTACTTAGATTTTAACCTCATTTTTTAATTTTCGTTTTTGTAATATTTATATTTTAAATATATTGGTAAGTTCCTTCGAATTTAGGTAATGATAATTATCACTGAGAAAACGAAAGAATGTGAAGTGGTTGTTTCACCCATTACATGTATTTAACTCTTCCACCACCAACTGCAGTTTGATCTTGATCTAAACCGTCTGTAAAAGCTACCTAAGCCGTCATATACAATACAGAGTTTAACTAAGGACCTTTTAAAGTCTCCAAGGTATAATGCATTTGAAAACACTGGGATAAAGCAGAAACGTTACCCTGCCATTCTGCATAAAGTTTTCTTGGCTTTATTTTCATGCCTAATTTATGTTTACTTTCTTGATATCTTTTTTTTTTGATAAGCCTCCAAATTGGAAAAGTCCATGAAATGCACACAGGATGGTGACTTTAACCCTGATTTTTTTTTTCTCCCGATGAGTTTATAATTCATTATGTCAACATGGAGTTACCAACTTTCCTGTTGTCAAAACAAAATTTAATACATGTTTCAGACAGATTTCTAAAATCCCACAAACACCATAGACTGGGATTAGACGCCGCATCTTGCAGCATCCAATTCGAGTCTACACTGTTTACCAAGGTCATCTTTCACAAGCTACGACCATTAATGCGTTAAGTTTGGGCGTTTCCCCTCCCCTTCAAGAACAAAGTTGTTGACCCCGAATGGCTTTTTAGTGCGGAAATTGGCCACTAGTAACTGCCGGCAATTAGAAAACCTGTGGAATACTTCATAAAGTATCGGCTACGATGTGAACAGGGCTGTGGACAAAGAAAATATTTTAGCTGTACTATGACTTTTTTTTTTTGTCAGTCTTCTAGTTTTGTCCATCATTGTGTGGATCAAGATCAGACAGCTTAACTGCGGTCTGACCCTGGATCTGCACTCTCTGATTTGTTAACCCTTACCCTGCGAAATAACTAAAATTAAATTTTCAGTTCGATATCAATAACCCAAATATTGCTGTTTCAAAGTTATGTTTTGGGGAATAATATCTCCTTATCGGACATTGTAGATCGAAGATCAGACTACACGTTCTGTGCAGTCTGATCTTGATCTACATTGTCCGCAAAAGGTCAGCGAGTCGCGCTTGGCTGCCAAAGGGTTAGGATATTCCTTTGAAAGAAAAGCAGCATTTGTTTTTTAATTTGGCAACAATGTTTGTTCACTTATTTTAGCACACATGTAAATAAATTTCCCTCTGTTCTCTCTGTCATTTCAAATGTTAAAGACCACAGAATGCTTTGGAATTCAGATAACAAGTACCAGCGGTTTAGTCGCAGTCTGAAGGATTAGTCAAATGTAATTCTTAATAGTTTAAGGCAAATATGAAGTGCATACTTCACAGTCATTCATTAATTCATATTTATTCTTCCGTTGGTTCGTTCGTTCGTTGAAACATACATACAAACACGCAAGCACGTTCGCTCGCTCGTTCGTTCGTTTGGTCGTTCGTTCGTTCACCCCGCCCCTTTGTTCTGTCCGTTTGTCCTTTCGTCCGTACATCTATACATCCATCCGTCCGTTCGTTCATTCGATTTGTCGTTAGTTCGTTCGTTCGTTCGTTTGCTCACTCACTGACTCGTTCGTTCGTTCGCTTGCTCACTCACTGACTCGTTCCTTAGTTCATTCATTTTCAATGTTCGATAAAAGATAATAAATTAATTTCAATTTCAATTTTTGATGAAGTGATGAATAAGCTTGTGTATGATTGATGTATTTTGTTTTATGCTTTTTCGAATGCATGATATAATAAAAACAAATCACTGACGCAATTTTTACTACTATCTACTGGAACCTAACTTGCACTAAGAATACGTAATATGCAGGCGAGACCTAATTGAAAGAAGAAAAAGATAGCCGTTTAATTTTTGTGCTGTTTTGGTAAAAAGGTCAGGAGATACTAGGTACTAATACCATTTATTTTATGCTTTTCATGAGTTTATCGAGAAATAAAGGTTTAATATTGTTTGATATTTTTTGGCTACGACCAGTGAAAAATACCGATTTTATTTTTTAACTCTTCAATTGAAAGGCGGAAACAGTATTTCCCGTACACTAGTTAACTGGGTACACAGCGAGTGCCATTCAACCAGATGGAAATGTGACGGAATTTACCCTACATTTCTCGCACTTTACGTAATATTGTAATGCGTTGTTATGAGGAGGGGGTGCGCCAAGGGAAATTACAGAAAACAACTGTACTGGATTTTGCTGTAAGTCCCCTCAAAAAAGAGGTTAGAAGCATGAAATGAATAGAATATTTGTTTTTTGTTTTTCTGTGAAAGATTGAAATTTATTTCATCTCATGAGCATCATCGGTAATATTTTCACTCGTGGCTGCACCACTCGTGACACTAATACTAATGATGTTCACTCGATGAAATAAATTTCGATCTTTCACCGGAAAAAAAAGCAAACATCCTCTTGATTCTTTGCCTGCCAAAGGAGCTTATTCCTACTATCTTTTGAGGTCCGGAATTACAATTCCGCAGCAAATGACAACATAATTGAAGAGCATTGTTCTGGCAAAAGGGGCTAAATGCACCCGGTCAAATAAACTCTCCATTCAGTAACTCGAGTACTTTGATTCCACAAGCTATTTCAAATCGATCAGAAATTGTTCTGTTACACTTTAGACTTCATTTGACAGGTATGTATAAAACTAACAATAATTCGTAAGCCATGCAGTTAAAACGATTATCATGGAAAATACTTTTAAAGCAAAAAAGATGTTCACGATGGATAATAGGTGTTTACTTTCATGAGCAACATAAATAGATTTTTGAGAAGGGAACAGATCGAGATCAGACTGCACAGAACTGTTCCCTGCTACCATATGACTGGATTCTCAGCATTAAAGCCAAATGTAACTGATTCGAGGGTTAAAACGCAAACAAACTTATTTTATACTATTTAAAAGTATGAATATTATTATGAGCCTTATAATGTGCTAGCAAGAAAATTAGAATTTAAGTTGGCAACTTTTGTTCAAGTTTTACAATACATTTTTCTGCCAACAACTTACCCTTATGCTTCTAAGCACGACTCAAACACCTTTTGCGGACAGTGTAGATCAAGATCAGACTGCACAGAATGTGCAGTCTGATCTTGGATCTACACTGTCCGATACAGAGATATGTTTTCCCCCAAAAAAGCTACCTTTGAAATAGCAGAATTTGGGTCTTTAAAGTCGGCCCGGTTGAAAGTTTCATTTCACTTTTTCAGCAGAAAATGGGTTAAAGGTTCAGCAGGTGGAACTTATCTTTCAAGTCAGTTTAAACCTTTACCACACAATCCCGAGTTTTTGCGACCCTGAAAAAAGAAGCCTATGGAAAACATTGTAGAAAAAGGCGAAAATGCTGATAACCAACATTTTCTCCTTTTCCCTCAATGCTTTCTATCCTATCAAAGACATATTTGATCCTTTGGGCCACATTTAAATTGTCGTCTGCAAATGCTTTCAACTTGGACAACTCTTCATTTTTGTGGTGTGGTAAAGGGTTAACCTGTAAGCCCCTTTTTATATTCCAAGCTGTGTTTTTAGACTTTCTCACAAGATATTCGACCGTGTTGAAGCCTAAGACTGACACCTTTTTTGTGCGTTCTGATCTTGATCTTTAGTTTTCCTTTGTTAAAACATATGCATAACACATCGTTAATCTGAATGAGCAATACTCTGTGAAAAGGGGGTTAAATACATCTGCGAAAAGTATCGACCCAGGTCAGCCTGCGCATTCTGCGCTGGCTGACCTGGGCCGAAACTTTTCACTATCGGTCATTTTTCTGTATGTCAAAGGACCACTCTTTCTCCAGATTAAGTCATTCATTAGATTAAGTGGATCTTATGGATCCCTAACCATGTGATGACTTGCTTGGGTATAATGCATAAAGGCTAGGCATTAAGCCCCCTTTTGCCAGAGCTTGGTACATATATTAACTTTGTCCCATCAAATATCAGTCTTGGAAAAAAAAAACTGATTAATCGACACATCGACAAGCTTGTCGTGCCAACAATACGTAACACTAAGAATTCGGACACATTGGCTAGTTTTTCCCTTGTAATTTTCAGACATGATACAAAAACATTCATCTTAAATATACTGTCCTCATATTTTGGGGTAATGACATTTTCGAAGTAACAATTTCATACAAAAATGATTCTTTCAACAACAAGAACGAAGAGAACAAAAAAGAACAGTTTATGGAAAACTCATAAAATGCCGTAAAGCGGAACGCTATTGTCGCTGTCTTTTTTACGACATTAAAAAACTTCCTATTTGGAAATAAAACGGGCCATTAACAAACTGTTAAGAAACCATTTCCCTCAATCAACGAGATGCTGTAAACTTCAACAAGTCGAAAACTGGTCCCATCCTTTAGAAGTGAACTGAAAGGGGTGACCTTCGTCGAGGTAATTTAATTATTATTTGCACAGATAACTGGAGAGATATTCTAATTAGACGGCTATGATATGCGGAATTCGCCACAGAAAATAATTACAAATTCACAGGGCCCATAGATAAAAATAGTTGATAGGTGTTTCGATAATTTTTTTCAAGTCGATGTTTTGGGGGAAAGATATACATTATATTTTTACCCCATTACTCTTTTCTTTGTAAAATATTTGCAATATTTTGCCTATTTCAAGATTAGACTAACTCAGAAAAGACCGTATTTTGTGGTTAAAAAAGACATTCCTTAGCAATGCAAGCAGACACCATTCAAAAATATTTACAAATATTGGGAAAATATGTGAATATAGATCCGTAAATATGCACTCTTATGTACTTGCTTTTACATAATTATTATGTTCCTTGCTCTGGCAAAAGGGCGATTAATGCATATCCGTGATGCACTATACCAAGGAAGTCATCACGTAATTATGGATCCATAAAATCAGTTTTGTATAAAAACCGACTCAATCATGAAGTAGAATGGTCTATTTACATGTAGAAAATACTAGTATACGAAAAGCAGAACTCTGCAGGCTGACCTGAGTCTGTACTTTTTGTAGATGCATTAAGCCCCCTTTTCACAGAACATAGCTTAATTATTGCGTAGAAAATGCTGGTAACCAGCATTTTTCTATTTCTTAAAATGTTTTTTCCCCTTATAACGACAGATTTCTCATTTTATATGTCTTCTGCAACATCGTTCATTGATAAATAATTAGGTAATGTTCCCACCACCTTTATACAACGCTTTTACATCTTACAGCGGAACACTTTAAAAATAGCGTGACAAAAGGAAAAATTACTCGTAAAGACCCATTTCTCCATATGCCAAAATCCTTTCATATGTGTTCCCGTATTAACCATTTATCACTCAATCTCAAGTTATATCGATCGTAGGGAAGAATGTTTTTGAGAACATTGTGTGGAAAAAGGAAAAACATGCTGGTAATCTGCATTTTCTCATCTTCCCACAATATTTTCTACCCTTTAAAAGACTAATCCCACCATTTCAGCCACATTTGAATTATTGTCTGCAAATGCTTTTGATTTGGATAAGTCCACAAATTAAGTAATTTGGGTTAAAAAACGAATCTACCTTAAATGAATGCCGATTACTCATACATGGCCTGCAACACGCGAAAAGGGGCATTCGGGCATTTGCGGAAAGTATCGCCTCGAATCAGCCTGCGCAGTCCGCGCAGGCTAATCCAAGACGACACTTTCCATTCTAATGTGATTTTCTGTTTCGCGCAAGTCCACTGTAGCACAAAATCTAATGTAATCGTAAAGTGGCGTCATGGATTAGCCTGCGCGGACTGCGCAGGCTGATCCGAGACGACACTTTACGCAAATGTCCGAATGCCCCTTTTCGCGTATTGCAAGCCAATTATATCTATAGACGGATGCTTTTAAACTCGCCTGCCTGTCCAAGGACGTAATTTGGTAATAAATAAAGTTTGTAACTCAATATCAAATTTTGAAGATGTTCGCACAGGAAAGAAATAAAGTTATTGTGTTGAACAATTAAATAAAGAGAAGATGCATTTATATCGTTATTGTATTGTAAAACGGTGATATCTAATACTTTCGAAAGCATGCAGTAAATCAAAATGCATGCAGATCTTTCACTCTTATACCAAACAATAGAATTTTCGACTTCTCCATATTGACAGAACAGAACAGAACAGGATGTTATTATGACTTGTACAAAGTACATTGTCAGCTGCACATAAAATATACAAAAACAACGTGGTACATGGAGCTACTAGCAAGATGTTACAAAAAGGACACATAGGAAAGATATAGGTTTAAAAGAATGTTGATTAGAGATAAACAAGTAGTAGAGAGTGAACATTTAAAATCTATAAATCTATAATATTTCCAGTTTTTGACGAAGACTGCAGTTTTCTAAATGTTTTTGTCTCGGGATTTTAACAGTTCAATATCTGCCAGTTTCGATTCGCTAGTTAAGTGATAAAAATCTAAGTCTTGTAAAATAATTTCTCATATCTCCTGATAAATATCTAAATATGGCTCGTAATTAACAGCAGTAATTAAACGGCAACAAATTAGATAGTCTCTAAAAGGGTAGAAAACGTTGTGGGAAAAGGAGAAAATGCTGGTTACCAGCATTTTCTCCTTTACCCACAATGTTTTGAAAAGACTACTCTCTCGGGGTTGCCTAACTCCTTACCTGAAAGCATTTGTAGACGACAAATAAAATGTGACTCAAAACATGAAAGTTGTCTGTCATAGAGTAGAAACATTGTGCATTGTGGGAAAAGGAGAAAATGCTGGTTTCCAAGTGTTAGGCACTGACAGAAAATAAATAACGAATTTTAAAACTAGTTAAAAAGTAAACAAGATGGAGAGACTTGACAATTGGGCTGTACGTTTAACAGCACTGCGTATACATGTAGTAAACGAAATTGGGTATACGTCCCCCAAAGGTTAAGTCCGTAACGAACAATTCCGCCTTTTGTCATAATGTTTCCAAAAGTCGTCATCTGCAGGAGGTAACGATTTACCGTTGATAACAATGAAATCATTTGTATACTACCCTTCATAATATATTTCTTTCTAACTGCCTTCAAAACACGTATAACAGCCAAACTTAACGGTGTTTCCTATCTTATACCCCCATCACACCAAACTCGTTCTCACTCCGTTCCGAAAATTTTTGCCCCATGGACTTAAACCGTGTTCGGACGGAGTGGACGTACTAGCAACCTTTACGATCTATTTACGAACTTAACGGACGGAAAGGGTGCTCCAGAACTATGGGCCTGCTCAAAATTTTTGCCATCCATCCCGTCCTGTAATTAGATGGAGTGAAATCGTACCTAAAATAAGATGGACCTACTATAAACGAAACTGCCGTACTTCGATCCTAATAAAGACGGGGTGCAGTCGGACATCAATTGGCAGTGCGTTTGCATTTTACCGACCGAAATTACACGCCCTATCCCGACTGTAGCCCGTTTTTTCGATTTTGTTGACCGGGGTAAGACTTTCTAAGAAAAAGTTTGGTGAGACAGGGGCTTCAGGCATTATAAGGCCAAAGTTACACGTTCTTCCCCGACAGCAACCCGTTTTCCGATTAGGTCAGGACGGGATAAGACGTACTAAGAACTAGATTGGTGTGACGAGGGTTTAACCTACGATACGCATCATAAAAACTGCTATGATTTCAAGTCATTCCAAATCTCTTTTCATGACCCACAATCGTTAATTAACACTTTACAAAACGATGATGTATTTTTTAAGATCCAGATTACGAAGGCGTTTGATAAACATTGTGGGAAAAGGGAGAAAATGCTGGTACCAGCATTTTCTCCTTTTCCAAACAATGTTTTCCAACCTGTAAAAGACATAGACCGTCATTTTAGCTAGATTTTTGTTTTTGTCGTCTGCCAATGCTTTTAAAAATCGACAAGTCTAAAAATTTTGTGGTCTGGTGAAGAATAAACTCTTAACCGCACGACAAAATTTCAGACTTGCCCAAATCGAAAAAAATCTGCAGACAACAATATGAATGAGAGTGAAAAATTAAAATTTGTTTTGGGAAGGGTAGAAAACATTGTGGGAAAAGGAGAAAATGCTGGTTACCAGCATTTTCTCCTTCTCCCACAATGTTTTCCAAAGGCTTCCATTCCCAGGGTCGTTTAAAGTCGGAATTGTGTGGTAAAGAATTAAAGACCAATTTACATATGTAATGTGGTATTTTTCCGACAGAGAGGTGGGAAGATTGTTATCAGTTATTATAACCAACGATGAAGTGAAAAGATTCCTCTACCCATCTTATTTTTCATAAAAATTTAGTGTATTCATACGCATACAATAGAGCACTGTGAAAAAGAACTCTATTTTTTTTTTTGCGGCTCGCTGCTATTTCATTGAACAGTGCCAGGATGAACTGAAATTGTTTCTGCATGCAGCCTGTGCACATAACCGAGATCAGACTTGAAAGAAAGGGAAAGTATAATCTTGGAGCCAAACTGTGTGATAATTTTGGTGTACTTTTTTGGCCAAAGAAGCATTAAAATACACTGTTTTTCTTTTAGTAAAACCTTTCTTTCTAACAATTTGGCTGAGAAAATGGTATGGTTCAAACCCCCACTTCCCAACACTTAAAAAAAAAATGAGAAAATATCGAGAAGATATTGGAGTTTAAAGGAGAAAAATGTCACAAAAAGACAAATTTACTTCATTTGGCATACTAAAATGATCAACATCTAAGCATTAAACGATAAGTGTTGGTGTGTAACGGATGGAAACTATATGGTTAAAAAAAAAACTATGCATTCAAAAGAGAGTGATATGCACCTCCATCAATATTAGTAACAAATAACTTTTCCTTTTTCCACAATGTTTACCTCTTTGTCAGAAGATAAAATTTCAGACTTGTTCAAATCAAAACCATTTACAGACGACTGGTTAAATGTTACTCAAATGAAGAGATTTGTCTTCAAAAGCGTAAAAAAAAACATTGTTTTACCCTTTACTACACAATCCCGACTTTTAACGTCCCTGGAAAAGAAGCCTTTTGAAAACATTGTGGGAAAAGGAGAAAATGCTGGTAACCAGCATTTTCTCCTCTTCCCGCAGTGTTTTCTATCCTATCAAATACAAATTGCACTATTTGAGCCACAATGAATTTGTCGTCTGCAAATGCTTTCAATTTGGACAAGGCTAAAATTTTGTCGTTTGGTAAAGGGATAACAAGCCTTTTCTCCTTTTCCCACATTGTTTCTTCACCTCCGGCAGATCGCTAGAACTTTAGATTGTGTTATAAAGGTTTAAAGATACCATACGAAAACGTCATATTCGTTTTCTTCAAACGTTTCACTTATGAGCCAGATAAGCTTTCTTTTTGGTATCAAAATCTAAAGCAAACACCTCAATCTAAATCCAATACAATCAGTGCGGACGGGATCGGACCGGACCATAGAATTGCGGTTGCTACTTTAGAAATTGAAATCGAAAGCAACAAACGCCGCCCTACACGTGTTTTATTTTTCTTTTTATCATATTCCTATCAGTGAATTACTGGGATTTCACAGTGAATAACACCACTAATGATGATATGGTATCATCACTAGTGACGATATAGTTTTAGAATGTTTGCCGGAACTACTTTTTTCCTATATTGCTCATATTGTACCATTCTGGATAATTATTGGGGTGGGGGGGGGAAGGAGGATGAATTTGGAATATTTTAATTAGGAAGATTAACTGGTTGTGTGTGATATTAAAAAATAGTCACACAAATGGGTTGTGATGCGATTGAAAAAACGAGTCCTTTCGGACTCGTTTTTTTAATCGCATCACACCCCATTCTAGTGACAGATTTTTTATATCACACAAAACCAGCTGATTATCATCTACTTATTCTCTCTTAGCAGGAATCAACAAAGCTCTGAATAATTAACAAATTTACGTGCTTATCTGCGAAATTCAAGTTGTAGTTACTATTATCCTCAATTCTAACGGATTTTTTTGTTTAATATTTCATCTTGGCCCTTCACCATATAATCCATAGTTTTACGAACCTAAGGTAGGAGGCTTTTGAAACCATTGTCGGGAAAAGAGACAATACTACTAACCAGCATTTTTCTCCTTTTTTGACTGAATGTTTTCAAAGGTCTTTCTCCCTATGGTCGTTAAAATACAAACTTATCTAGGAACAAGCATTTTCTCCTTTGTCGACAGTGTTTTCAAAGTTGTTTTCTTCGTATGGTCCTTAAAAACAAGCTTATCTAGGAAAGAGTCAAAGCTTTGATCCAAATGATTTACAGCCTTTTTTCCTTATGCCAGAATGCTTTCATGACTAAAGTTTACACAGAGTAAATTCGTCCCTTTATTTCGTTCGTATTTCTAATTAATAATTTAGGGATAGAAATACAAAAAAAAAATGAGCAACGCTCTGTGAAAAGTGGGCTTAAAGCATCTGTAAAAAGTATCGACGCATGTCAGCCTGACAGTCTGTGCAGGCTGGCATGGGTTTACACCTGTTGCCATTTGTACATTTTCTGAACGTCAAGGACTATTCTACCTCCAGTTTCAGTCGATTGTTAGTTGATTGATTAAAGCATCTGACAGTCCGTGCAGGCTGGCATGGGTTTACACCTGTTGCCATTTGTACATTTTCTGAACGTCAAGGACTATTCTACCTCCAGTTTCAGTCGATTGTTGGTTGATTGATTGTACGGTGTTTAACGCCGTTTTCAGCATTATTCCAGTTATATCGCGGCGGCCAGTGCACCTATCCATGCTTTCCTGGAGTCTCTTTTACCAGTGCTCCGCACAATTTTTCTTTCCAAGCCACTGTCTCAGGCCATATAGAGTAATCATCGTCGAGACAATGGTCAGCGGTGGGAGAGGAATGAATCCTCGGAAAGAAATTGGGGTCGTAGCCAGGGATCGAACCCTGGACCCCGTGTTCTCAAGTCCTGCACGCTACCGACTGAGCTACCGGGGCTCAGCAGTCGATTGTTGGACTAAATGTGTTTTATGGATCCAAAATTATTTGACGACTTGCCTGGTATATTGCGTCATGGATAAGAATTAAACCCCCTTTTGCCGTAGCATGGCTGTCATCATAATTGGCCTGCAACACGCGAAAAGGGGCATTCGGACATTTGCGTAAATTGTCGTCTCGGATCAGCCTGCGCGGAGACGGCACTTTACGACTACACTAGATATTGTGTTACAGTAGACTTCAACAAAACAGAAAATTACATAAAAACGGAAAGAGTTGTTTCGGATTAGCCTGTGCGGACTGCGCAGGCTGATCCGAGACAAGACTTTACACAAATGTCCGAATGTCCCTTTTCTCGTGTCGCAGGCCATATAGAGTAACCGAGTAGCCCCTTCAGCGCTAAAAAAAGCCGCAAAGATTCATTCACTATTTATACTTTGAAAACTACAAATCCAATACTTGCTGCAATACATTTTTTTCTTTTTTTTTTCATTTATTTTGTAGACTGTATAGATTCAAGATCAGACTGCATGATTTGTGCAGTCTGATCTTGATCTATACTGTCGTCGAAAGCAACTCTCGAAGTGTCTCACGCTATAAGGGTAAAACCATTCATTTTTAACGTAGCGCGTCTAAATATTACAGATTTCATTCAAATCCGAAAAAATTAAGTGTCCATTCATTTCGATGAAGTGCCTACTTTCGATACGGACCATTGTTTCCATTATTCGTGTACCAAACACTCCAGATTTTTCAAGACCCTGAAAAAGAGGGTTTTTGAAAACATTGTAGGAAAGAGGAGAAAAATGCTGGTGACCAGCATTTTTCTCCTCTTCCTACAATGTTTTCTACCGTTCCAAGGACAATTTCAGTTTCGAGTCACAATTTTTTTTGTCGTCTGCAAATGCTTTCAATATGGACGATTCTAACATTTTGTTGTCTAGAAGTGAGCTTTACATTTTGTCTGTTACCCCTTAAAATGGATTCCCTTACAAAGTATCGTGAAAGCTATTTACGGGTAATGAAAGTATACTGGGAGATTTCAAAAGCAATCTTCTTGTAAGAACTTCCAAAAGCCTGTATTGTGGGTGCACATCAGAATTTTATCTTCGAAGCAATTGAGGTAATTAGGTTTGAGACCAAGAAGGATAGTTTTAAGGATTACAACCCCTAACTTATCGGCAAATATCGCGTGACATCGACGTTTTCATAAAGGCTATTCGGCCAATCTCGGCAGCTTCCGTCTTTTAATATGAGAGTTAGGGGGCGTAGACTCACTAACTCATCGGTAAATGTCGTGTGACATCGACGTTTTCGTAAAGGCTATCCGGCCAATCTGGACAGCTTCCGTTTTTTAATATGAATTAGGGACCGTAGACCTTAAAAGACACCAACTTTTAATTTATTTCCTGTTTTGTATATTTAAACTATTCATCCTGTCACTCTTTACCAGACGAAAAAGTTTTAGACCGGTCCGTTTTCAAAGAATTAGCAGAAGACAAATATGATGGGAGTCAAACGTTGGGATTTATCCTTAAAAGGATAGAAAACATTGTGGAAAGAGGAGAAAATGCTGGTTACCAGCATTTTCTCCTCTTTCCACAATGTTTTCAAAACCGTTCTATCTCAGGATCTTTAAAACACGGGTTTGTTTGGATTAGGGGATAAATTCTTCAGAGCTACAACCAACTTTGAGAACTTGTTGCAGAGCATGCAGATCAAGATCAGGCTGTGTGTCCGTGGTTGTGAGGTAGAGCGTCGGCCTCGAAGCCATAAGGTCCCGAGTTCGATACCCGAGAGCGGGTGTCAACTTTAGGGTTGCTTATTGGCCCACACATTCGGCGCGAGTACCCAGTACGCAGAATCGAGAGATATTAGTAGAAGTTGTAAGACCTTGTTTCTCAATCGATGTAAAATTAGTTTAAACTAAGATCAGGCTGCAGAGAAATTTATTTTTCTAAACTTTGACCGTGTGATATGTTACAATTAAGATTATGACCAAAAACAGTTTTGAGCTTTTACAGTGTTTTTTTTTTTCACGGACTAAAAATATCATTTAGATCCAGTTAGCTCGAGTTAACCCATTCCTCTCCAAAACAAATTTGAAACAGGCGACTTTGAAAAGATCCTTGTAAAATAGAGATAATGATGACAGACAGACTCGTCGCATTATAAGAGAACACTGTATTATTTGAATTGAAATCGCTTAATAAATACTCTATGGAATTATTTAATGAAATCGAATGATAAATGTAAATCATTTAAATTATCTCAATGGCTTTTCTGATCTTTAACTCTCCGAGCACACAATCCCGACTTTTGACGACTCTAAGTGACTTTTAAAAACATTGTGGGAAAAGGAGAAAATGCTGGTAACCAGCATTTTCTTCTTGTCCTACAATGTTTTCTATCTATTCGAAGGCGAATCACATTTTTTCAGTTACATTTCATGATTTGATTTGTTGTATGTCAATCAGTCTTTCAATTTGAAGAAGTTTGCGTTTGGTAAAACGTTAACTCTTTCACCATGTAATTCCGTGGCTTAACGAGCCATAGGAATAAGGCTTTTTAAAAAACATCGCAGACAAGGGAAAAAGTGCTGGTGACCAGAAATTTCTCCTTGTACAACGACCTTTTGTTCTTTCATAGAAAAGTTGCACAATTGAAGCCACGTGTAGTATATCGTGTGCAAATGCTTTGTCGTCTGTAAATATTTAATCTTAGACTTTTGACGTATGGTGAAGAGTAAAACTTAAATAATTACATAGGTACTCTCGCATATTTAATAAAACCCTACAGTATTGCAAATTTTGACTGTCAAAACAAAAATTTTGTCACAAAAAAATTCAGACAGGGAGGATACAAGATCAGATTGTAGTCTGATCTTGGATCTACACTGTCCCCAAAAGTAGATAAAAAGCGCGCTTAGCTTTCAAAGTATTAACAAAGAACTGTTGAATGAGTCGCCAAGAATGAAAAAGATATTCATAACTTAAGTGTGCTTCAGCCGTCCCTATTATAGGACGCTTTTATACGATATTTATTCAATATTTACACAACATTTCGCTTAAAAAAAGAAGTTTACTTCTATATATGCTCAATTTATTAATTTAACACTGCTTTTTCATTTATGCATGTTTTTCTTGAAATTCATATGATGTTTTTTTCTGTGATTTTTCTGAAATTTGCCCCACACACGCCGAGAGTATTTAATAATTCAAATATACATGCATTGCTGAAAAAGTTCATATCCGAGCATACAAAGTAATTGTACATTTTTTTTTTCTTACAGAAAACTGAAGAAATGAAGGAAAAATTGCCAACCCCATCCGTACCAAAGACAACTCTGTCCAGGAAAACATTGTTTGACCAAGATCAGATTGTACAGAATATGAAAATCTGATTTTTTTAGTATATTCCAGGTATTCCGGGTATTCGACACATTGTGAGATTTTCAGAATAATGCAGGATCTAAGTTATTTGCATTTTTTACCCGCGGGAAAAAGTGCCGCAGACACCTTTGAAAACGTCAAAAAAATGTTAATATATAATATCACAAAGGATTCAAGTGAAAAACAGAGAAATTTCTGTTTACGAAAAATTTCTATTTTTTTTTCATTGTTACTCTCTTTCTGAACTTGTTCAGCAGCAAGACAAAAGTCAGTTACCTGATAATAATAATGATAATAATAATAATAATAATAATGGCCTAAAGTTCCCTTTACACGGCTGTTATTTTTTTTTTATGTAAACTCAGCCGGTTTTAAAACGATGAGGATGAAAATATGACTTCTTCAGTTTCATAAATTATTAAACCTTTGATTCATATCAAAACAGAGTGAAGAAAGGTCTTCGCTTTAGTTCCAGTATTAGACAATGATCAGGGTCATAAGATGCCAAAGATAAAACGATGCAAAGACTAGCTTGTGTTAAATATTAACTCTTTAAGCACCCAGAATACAAACTCGGCCGCATTTGACGCCTGAAAACACAATCCACTCAGAAACTCAGAAAGATGTTTATCTGTCAGACTTGGAAAAACAAAAATGCGGGCTGTATAGATCCAAGATCACTCTGCACGTTCCGTGCAGTACGATCTTGATCTATGCCGTCCGCAAATGACGTCAGCGCCAATGGTGCTGAAAGCGTTGAACCTAAACGTTCACCTTAATATGTTTTTAAACTGCAATCTCATTCTGAAATAAAGTCAACTCCAGCCATTTTGCGGACAAGTTATCAGAAAATTATTAATAAAGAAAAGAACTGCTTTCACAATTTTGGGTGAATATGTCCAGTGTAAGTATCAAACATATTTTCAAGACTCATTCAGATTTCTGTAAAAAAATAACTCAACCGAAAATGTTACGCATTAAATATGACATTGTGTTGAGCTGTATACACTAATGAATATATTTTTTGTTTAAGGATTTGAGCTCAATAATGTATTTCAAATGAAATTTGACTGAATTGAATTGAACTGAATTAAAACTAGAGTACATTTCTACACATTATAACACAGAAAACCAAATGTTACGAAAGCACATTTTTTTGTTTGTTTGTTTGTTTGTTTGTTTGTTTTTGCCTTTCAATCAATCAATCAATCAATCAATCAAACGTTTATCAATACATATCATTCGACGACTTTACCAGAAAATATATCGATAGAATATACATATGAGCCATGCTAAGAGATAATGGGATTTAATACATTTGCAAAAAGTATCGACTCAGGTCAGCCTGCGCAGTCCGCGCAGGCTGACCTGAATCGACACATTTTGCTTTTGGTCAATTTTCTACATATCAAAGGACCGGTCTACCTCATGATTGAGTCAATCGTTAGACAAAATGGATTTTATGGATCCATACTTAGGTGATGATTTTTGCTTGGTATATTTCCAACGGAAATGCATTTAACATCCGTCTTTGCTACAGCATGGACCAGCCAAGTAGATTATTTACAGAACAAGTCGGAATAATTGTTTGCACTGATTCCCAAATACAAAATTCACGAAAAACTCAGTTTCGTATTTTCGCCGCGCATCTGTATTCCAATCAAAGAGATTATAACTGCTTATCCAGGAAAAGACAAGTACAAATACCTGTTAACAAATCCATGTTGCTGTGCCGGGGTTCTATCTCTTTGTCGTCGGTTTTTGAACCAGTTGCTCACTTGAGTCAAAGTGAGTCCGGTCTTTTTAGCGAGATTCCTCTTCTCGTCCGGAGTCGGATAACGATTGGCTTTATAACAGTCTTTTAAAGCTTGTCGTGATTTTTCTTTAAAACAATAAACAGTCTCTTCGCCATCCCAAATTGTTTTTGGCAATGGATATTTTCTTCGTAGTCTATATTTGTCCACGGCGCCCAGCGGCCGTCCGCGGATCTTTTGCGCTTCCATATAATGAGCTTTGTACCACAAATTTTGAAGAAAACCGTGATTTGAAGGGTCGAAATTGTGGCTTTCCAGGATGCTATATAACTCTCTATAACTACCCCTGTGAAAGGCGACCGTAGCCCTGGCTTTCAAAACAGCCTCACTTCCGCGTAGTAATTCGCTAGGTGGCAGCGACCACAGAAACCGGGCAAGTCTGTCAATGTCCCCTTTTTGCTGCAGGGCTTCGCAGACACACGCAACTTGTTCCGGAGAAAATGTCAAATTCTTTCCTTTTGGAATGTCTGTGCTGGAGGAATTCGATTCTGGAGAGGAGGCCACGGAACACTGGCCGCTCTCCAAACCCGAGCCGGATTTCATTTCACCATTTTTCAGATTCTCAGTTGGAGTTCCCAGGGTTAACAAATCCCCGCCGCCACCGGTGTGCGCCATGCTCCCACCACATATTGACTGTCCTGTATGCATTCCGTTGTCTATCCCACTTGAAGCTAACTCCATGTTTACACAGTTAAAACTATCTATAGAAAACTGAATCTTTGTGACATGAGATTTTAAATTCTACCCCTAAATATGTTTTTAGATTAGATATGGTACTGCGACAACCAAAGTTTACTATTTACTATTTAAGCGATCATATCGCACGGTATTAAACACGATTGGACATTCATCATTGAAAGGCGGAGTCAATATTCTAGATGAAGGCGTGACAAGGGAAGCGCCGTTTAATGCTCTAACAATAGATTACTGCTACTCAGCCTCCTAAATCTCTACGAACATTGGAGATAACAATGACATTATAGTGTCAGGGAGTCGATAAATATCGCCTAGCTTATCGAGATAGCGGTCGAGAGGAATGGCTTTGCGACAGGGCTGGACAATGTTTGCGAGGAAGGTTTGTAGCGGCTCGATTTAGATGGTCTTTAGCTCACTCTGTCGTATAACTTCACTGATATTTTGAAGAATAATTATGTGTTGTTTCAACTTATAACACATAGGCTGCTATGCGCAACTAACTGACCTTTTGCGGACAGGGTAGATCAAGATCAGACTGCACAGAATGTGCAGTCTGATCTTGGATCTATACTGTCCGATATGGAGATATCTTTCCTCAAACAATACCTTTCATAAAGCAATATTTGGGTTTTTTACTATCGGCTTGAAAGTTTCATTTCTTTTATTTCGTAGGATAAGAGTTAAGATGGAAAAGATATTCATTAATATATGAGCCGCGCTCTGTGAAAAGGGGGCTTAATGCATCTGCGAAAAGTTTCGACCCAGGTCAGCCTGCGCAGTCCGCGCAGGCTGACCTGGGCCGAAACTTTTCGCTATTGGTCGATTTTCTGCATGTCAAAGGATCAGTCTACCTCATGATTGAGTCGGTTGTTAAAAAAAGTGGCTATTGTGGATCCATAAGTATGTGATGGCTTTTTTGGTATGATGGATTACGGAGATGCATTAAGCCCCCTTTTGCCAGAGCATGGCTCAGATTATTATAAGTGTAGCAGCCAGCTACCAGAACTGCCTCTGCACCTTTTTTCAAAGGGAAAATGTGGATGAAATGTCAAAATGGACATTCAAAATTTATCCTGATAACTTATTATAAGACTTCTTACGTTGCAGTCAAAATAAAATCCATTTTATTCGAGTCTGAAATTAGATTTCCAACTGCACTTGAAGATAATTTTGTTTGGTCGAATTGAAGTATGAGGTGACGGACGACATCCAAAGATCTAACTGCACGTTCTGTGTAGTCTGATCTTGACCTCGCCGTCCATTACAGCTACTAGTATTTAAGTCGTCATGGGCTGTGAGAGAGCATAAGTATCTTAAAATTCGAATATACTGGAAATTCGCGCGAAAGATGGCTTTTTGCGAATTCGAATCGTCGAACTTTACTAATTACTATACACGTACAACATTCTATTGCCCTCAAGTTGAAAGATCTTCGAAACTTTTGAGGGAAAAATGACAATGCAGCTAGCAAGCAACTGCCCTTTTTCCAAGAATGTTTTCTATCCCATTGTTTTCAAAAACAAGTGTTTACTTTCCTGAAAAAAATCGTCCTTTGTGCACTGCGCAATATTTTTGGCAGTTCTAAAATTAACAAGCACAGTGATTGATTAGACTGTATATCGTTTCGATGTTTTTTTAAAGTGCTATGTTTTTTTTTTACTTTTTTAACCCTGTAGAAAAATGCTTAGTCCAAAGTAAAATACGAAAAAAAAAAAACTGTTTGACCATTTTGTAATAAAAATTGTGTTCTACGACGTTGCTTTCTAACTACGAGATTTATTTTTACTCGTCTAAATTGAAAGCCTTTGTAGTCGATAAATCAAATTTTCCTCAAATCATGGAATTTGTCTCAAAAAGAGCAGAAAACATTGTGAGCAAAGGAGAAAATGCTGGTTTCCAGTATTTTCTCCTTTTCCCACAATATTTTCAAGAGCCTTCTCTCTCAAGGTCGTAAAAAGATATGCATGGTTGTTTGAAAAAGGGCCAAACAAGCTATAACACGGTGATTTTAGTATAATTTACAGGTGACACTTGATAAGCAAGCCTAAAATAGCAATTAACATATGAGCCATGCTCTGCCAAAACGGGGCTTAACGCATCTCTGATTTTATTAATGGACCTTTTAAATGGGCAACATTCTGGCAAAAGGAGGTTTAATGCATTTCCGTGATGCATTATACCAAGAAAATCATCATATAATTGTGGATCCATAAAATTTATTTTCTCTAACAACCGTGTGAATAATGGGGTACGTGGGTTCTTTGATATGCAGATAACTGAGCAAAAGCAAAAAGTTTCGGCCCAGGTCAGCCTGCGCGGACTGCGCAGGCTGACCTGGGTCGATGCTTTTTGCAGATGCATTAAGCCCCCTTTTCATAGAGCATGTCTCATATCATTTCATCCTTTTTTTTTCGTTAACTGATTGCACTTTAAAAGAATCTTCAGCAGAGGACTTGTGCATTGTAAATATTCCTATTGATATAGATCTATTGGTGATGGATGGATGAACTGAATTTTGAATTTTTGAACATGTGAAAATATTGTGACAAAATGAGAAATTGCTCACAACGACAAATTTCTTTCTGCCACAATGTTTTGAAATTTTATTTGCCTTGAATCAAAAAAGCGGCAGCCTGTGTATGGCACCATGTCAATTTGATACTTTGTCCTTAGATATCTGATTTAAAAATGTTCACAAATGAAACAATGATAAATTTTGTAATTCCGTAAAAAACATTTTGTCTCAATTTAGACCTGTCCAGTTCGAAAGCATTTGCAGACAATTGGAATTTGTTTTTTAAAACAGAGTAGAAAACATTATGGGAAAAGGAGAAAATGCTGGTCACCAGCATTTTCTCCTTTTCCCACATTTTTTTCAAAAGCTTTCTTTCTTAGAGTCATGAAATGTTAGGATTATTTGGTAAGATTTTAATAATTATTATGTCCGTATATGTAAGTATGAATACGAAAGGCATAACCTCGAAACCTGTGTGTGGCACCGTGTCAATTTGATACTTGGTAGCTGATTTAAAAATGTTCACAAATGAAACAATGATAATTTTAGTAAATCCTTCAAAATATCTTTGTCCTAAATTCTTTTGGCAGAAGACAACAATTTTGACTTTTTGCATTTGCAGACGATTGACAGCTGTCTCTGAAAGAGTATAAAACATTGTGGGGGATGAAGAAAATGCTAGTCACAAGCATTTTCTCCTTTTCCCACAAAAGCGTACTTTCTCAGAGTCGTAGAAATCGGGTATTATTTATTTTAAATAATTGATTATTAAATCTGCGTATGTAAGTATTAACGCAAAACACAACCCCGAAACCATCTTACATTAGACCCCGTATAAGAGGAAAATTAACTTCTACCTTGGTCAAAAGTGACATTTGACCACTGGTTTATATCAAACCTCTAAAGTGACCATCTGAGGCTTTAAATAAAACCAGATTTAAATTGACCTGCGAATTTAATGACCAATAAATAAAGAAAAAAAGTCTTTAGATATTTACAAAAGTTTAAATTTCATCGTTTCCTTTAATTCTATTTTTTATCCTTTCGTGTCGATAACCGTCCTTTTTGACAGGTGGATGTAGATTTTTCGTACAGAAAGATTGCCCGTTTTGGATATCAAAGAAGCAAATAACAATCTGCTGTCAGAGAGCGGCCATGTTTGCCTTTAATTAGGTCCTGCTAGAATAGGAGTAGACACACCAGCAGATAGGATTCTACCAATGAAGAGTTTAGATAAGATATATCAAAGATAAACTTCATTGATTTACCAACACCTTATAGCCTTTTAAATTCGAGTTAATTCAATAAAATATTCCGTTAAACGCATAGAAGTGCCGACTCAGTGCAATGAAACTTTAAAGTGGTGAAAAATGAAGAAAAAGGGCCGTTTTTTTTTTTTGACTTTTAAGGCCTTTTAAGCCTGCCAGAACTATAGCGAAGCAAAACATTAGACAGTGCAGACCAGGAGAATTCTACATTACACGCCAACTTCCAACACCGAAACTTCCATTGTTGTGGAGTGATGATTGTTTCAGTATTTTCTTAATTGCCTCATGCCCTGTGAAAAGGGGGTTTAATGCATCTGCAAAAAGTATCGACCCAGGTCAGCCTGCGCAGTCTGCGCAGGCTGACCTGGGTCGAAATTTTTCGCCTTTTGCAAATTTTCTGCATGTCCAAGGACTACTCTACCTCAATATTCAGCTAATTCTTGGAAAAACATGGAACTTATTGATTCATATTTATGTGATAAATTGCTTGGAAGCATGCATCACGGAGATGCATTAAACCATTTTCATTGGAGCATGTTTGATTTTTTTTTGGTCGAAATTGAAGAAATGAACCTTTTAAAATTAGCCATGCTCTTACAAAAGGAGTTTAATGCATCCCCTTGCTGCATTTTACCAAGTCTGCAGAGGCTTCAAACCCCCTTTTCTCAGAGCATGGCTTATTTATGTTTTTTTTTAACAGTTTAACGTACTGAAAGCAACTTTGTGTTCTTCTTTTTACATACAGTACAGATCAAGTTCAGCCCTCCAAGCAAGTGCAGTTTTATTGTGACTCTATTCTTTCCGAATTTTGTGAGATATTCTGGCAAAAAATAACTTTTTTGCAAAATGTCAGTCTTTTCATTCAATGACAATATCAGTGTGCTGTTAATGGAATTTAAAGATACAGCTTTACAGTCAGAGAGAAAAACGCTCTTAAAACTTTGTGGTGTGTGGAGCGGTTCAGATATGGGTCAGCTGTGTCAACAGAGATTAAAATACCCGATAAATATGGTGTAGGGTATATCGAAACTCAAGGGATCTGTCTTCGATTTAAAACCGGAAACGACAGTGCTTCCTTTGATGGCCCCAGGAGGAATGATATGCATTTTTCTATCGGTCGTAACCTGTGCCACTTTGCAACCGTCGGGGGCAACATTTGGCCTGAAGATACGAGAACGATTATAGTTTCATAAAATAAAGATGAAATGGGTTTTAAAAAGTACTGGCTGAAAACGAGTACAGATGTATCTTTAAGATATACCAGACGCAAAGTTAAGCATAGGGCTTTGTGTGAATTCGTAATAGTCTTTTGATAACAGTATATATATCAAACCACCCTTATTGAAAACTGAGGAAAAGCGATTAACGCAGGTGAATCAAAAGCAAACCTATTTGTACGAATGTTTAAAGATCAAATTTTAAAAGAAGACTTATTTTTTTTTTAAATGAAGATTATTTTCTTAACTAAAACATTCAAAGAGCTTGTGTTTTTCACTCCTTACCAAACGACAAAATTTAGGAATAGTCCAAATCCATAGTTGTTGCAGAAGAGAAATCGGATATGACTCAAACGCTGGCATTTGTCTCAGAAAGAATAGAAAAACAGTGTTGGAAAAGGAGAAAATGCTGGTTACCAGCATTTTCTCCTTTTCCCAAAATGTTTTCCTGTAGCATTTTTTCTTTAGGGCCTTTAAAACACTAGCTTGATTGGTAAAGGGTTTAGTAATGTATTGCCAAGTACCATTTGGCTTTAAGAATACAAAGTATCGCCAAACCTCAACGTGAATTTTCTCTTATTACAAAGTACAAAGATACGTTTGTAATAGACTATAATGTGCATATTATACTTAAAATTTTGTTACGTTTGTAATATAATGTGCATATTATACTTGAAGTATGGTTATACAAAGAAGCAAAGTTAAAGCATTTACTTTCATGCTTTTTATTGTATCTTTAAAGACACTACAGTCCGTAGTCATCAACAATTTAAAATATAAACCTTATATAACATCCATAAAACCCATTCACTAGAACTAAGATATACGTACAAAATGACGTCAAAAATGACGTCACATAATTGTGATATCAAACGTGTATAAGATAAGAAAATTCGTAATGGGTATATTACACTGAAAACAAGGGATGTTATGTGATAAATAACGATGGAATAGTTTTCGTTATTTCATGGTTACGACCAGTGAAAAATACCGATTTTATTTTCTAACTTCAATTGAAGGCGGAAATAGCAGTTCCCGCGCACTAGTTACGTAGGTAAAATGCGCATACCACTCAACCAGATGGATATATGACGTAATTTACTCTACATTTCTCGCGCTTTACGTAATATTGTAAAGTGTTGTTATGCGGAGGGGGTACGCCACGGGGGATTACCGAATAGAACTGTACTGGATTTCGTTGTAAGTCCCCACAAAGAAAGGTTAGAAGCGTGAAATAAATAGAACTTTTTTTTTTCGGTGAAAGATCGGTGAAAGCTGCGCCACTCGTCAAAATATTACCGATGATGTTCACCCGATGAAATAAATTTCGACTTTTTACAAAAAAAAAATCCTCTTTTTATCTCGCTGAATTGAAATGATGAACGCAATGAACCATTAGCTCCTACCCGGGACATTCAGATACATTCATACTCTCTAAACCATTTAGCCAATCAGATGTTGTGTAGCTTTCAAGTTTTTAAAAGAAAATCTTGAGAATGAGACTAAAAATGTTCCTACGAATGATTGGTACATGTAGGCTGCTTGAATGCTAGGATATTAAGAAGACTTCATGCAACGGGTTCCGATGGTATGGTTTTGTGAAAAAATTGGTGGCATTCTAGCTGATAGAGATTCAATTTTCACTTCTCGACTTGGATATACCAACAAATCGAATTTGTCTATTGTTATTCAAGTTGATTTCCGTTCAAGAGTAACTTTTCGTTCACACGTTATAACATGAAAATCTGAATTGAGATTGGATATAACACGGAACACTGCTCTCTGTACATCGACTAGAAATCATCTCAAATCTAAAGTACCTGACTATATTGAATTGAACTTTTGAAAAAGTTATCTTTGACGAAAAAGTCGTAACAGGACTGTTTGATAAGTTGTGAACCATGTATCGAAGGAGTTAAGCAGGGATGCCCTTTTTTCAGCTCTACTATTCCTGGAAATTTTAAGGCTATGTATGACTGGTGTCATTTTGGCCCGTTAATATCGAAGAAGTAGCACTCTAAAGTAAACAAGGCATGTGACTTTTGCAAAATGGACGAAATCGCTGAAAGAGCAAGTCTGTAATTATCATGGCTGCTATCAAAGATTGTGGCTTTGAAATGATAATGCATCCGCCTTATTTCGTCTGATCTCGCTCCATTATACTTTTATCTGCTGCCAAAATTGTAAACTACCACTTTCAGTCAGATGATAACGTCATACTTGTGGTAGAGGACTTTCTGAAATGTCAAGGAAAGGTCTTTTTTAGAAGCGAAAATGAGGCTCTTAAAACATCGCTGGCAAAAGTGTTTAGATCTATACTGAGGAGGAAAATGTTGAAAATTAACGCACTATGTCCTCAAAAAGTCAAATCGTTACATATGAAGATCGCAGCTTATCAGCCCTCGTAAGTTCTTTTTTATAACTTTATTTCTATTTTCTACATAATATACGTGTAAACACAATTTTCAATATCTGTTACTGTTTCTTACATTCAGTAAAATATTGAAGATACGAAGTAAACAAAATAGAAATAAAGTTGAAAGAAAGTTAACCCTTAGGCTGCTAAGAGCGACTCACTGACCTTTTGCGGACAGTGTACATTAAGATCAGACTGCACAGAACGTGCAGTCTGATCTTTGATCTACAATGTCCGATACGGAGATATTATTCCCCAAAACATGACTTTGATATGGCAATATTCGGGTTTTAACTATCGACTTGAAAATTTCATTTTAGTTATTTAGCAGGATGCGGGTTTACAGTAAAGAGATGGTCAACGTACACGTACTTTTGCTGTCACGAAGATCTATACTGTCTGATTATGGAATTTAAGATAACTATTTTTTTTTTCTGACGACATCGATGTATCTCAATCCTTAAAGCGCCTTTCACAACACTAATTTTTTTGCAGCAAGTGTAGATCAAGATCGGCCCTCGAAAGTTATATTTTCTTACCTTATGTATCAAAGCTAAATGACTGTAAATAGCTGGGTTTTCTATTTCTTCTTTTATACTAGGATATTCAAATGGATTTTTCGCTATGTACGCATTGTACGTTGATCCTTTTATAGCAAATGCTAATTTCGCCCCAAGAAAAAAAGAAAACGCAAGCGAGGTGCAGAAGAAGTTTGTGTCTGAAAGATAGAGAAAAAAAAAAGTGATATGGAAAACTTAAAGAAAATTAATATGCATTTTTCATCAGCAATTGCTACTGCTGTTGTTATTGTTGAACAACACTTTGATATTCTTCATCTTTGTTTTCTGCGGTGATGCAATAGAGGATATTTGTTTTTTACGGTGAAAGGTCGAAATTTATTTCATCGAGTGAACATCATCGGTAATATTTTCACGAGTGGCGCAGCCACGAGTGAAAATATTACCGATGATGTTCACAAGATGAAATAAATTTCGATCTTTCACCGAAATAAAGACAAATATTCTATTTATTTTATGCTTTTAACCCTTTTCGGGCGGAACTTACATCAAAATCCAGTACAGTTCTTTTCGGTTATTCCCCGTTGCGCACCCCCTCTGCATAGCAACGCATTATAATATTACGTCAAACTCGAGAAATGTATGGTAAATTACGTCATATTTCCATCTGGTTGAGAGGCACGCGCATTTTACCTAGATGACTAGTGCGCGGGAACAACTGTTTCCGCCTTCAATTGAAGAGTTACAACATAAAAATTGGTATTTTTCACTGGTCGTAACCATGAAATATCGAAAAATATTTCGCCGTTGTTTCTTGATAACCTACCGGAAAGCATGAAATAAAAAGTTCGTATTGGTGTTGCGATCAGTTCAGGAAATTGATAATTTTGATAGTGCTGGTAGGCACTAGGAAACCCTGTAGATATCTTTAGTACGTTATCAAATTGTCTGTTATTTTTTTACAACCCTGTAGAAGAGGGTGCTTTAGGAAATCGCGGAGAAAGAAAAAAATGCAGGTAACCAGTATTTTCTTCTTTTCACACAGACAAATCCTTCTATCTTAGCCACATTTGATTTGTAGTCTGCAAATTGTGTCAAAATGAATTCGCCTATAGTTTTGTCGTCTGTTAAATACAACTGTTTCGAACTATTTCAAATTATGCAAAATAGGTATTGGAAACAAAAGGGAATACTTTTCCTGAAATTCAGGTGTTTATGTAAAATGGTGGTCTTTATTGAATGTTTCCTGTGGTTATTTTACCACTGCATCGTTTCCCGTTGTGATGTGAAGGAAACAGTTTAACCCCGCCCCTATCCACTACCTAAGACATTTGGTCCTTTTCAATAGTGACGTTCATTTCCAATTTGTGACGGAAGGTGGCAGCACGTGCTATGACGCAGCAGGTTTCACGCATGCGCATTGTCATACTGCACCCACGATAATTACCTCCTGTCAATTTCTAACGGTAACATTCAGATCGGCCGTCAGGTGATAAAAATCAATCGAGCAAGCTCGCAGCTCGCGATTAACTTACGTCAATACGAGGAATCGGAGAATATGTTATAATTAAATTTTACTGAATTCCAGAATAGACTTTCTCATTTTTCTAATTCACGATGCTGGCGTAGAATGTCAACACGTTTCGGTGCGAATGTAGAAATAAATTAATCGCCATGTCAAGAAGTACGTTTATTAATTTTGGCTTCATCAACTGGACTTCATTTTCTATAGCTTTACTAATATACACATCGATGACGCTCTTACGAAAATTTTACACTAGCTATTTCCAGCCTCTCTCTCTCTCTCTCTCTCTCTCTCTTTTTATTCCCTCGTAGTTGTTGTATTTCTGTTGTCATTTCTTATGTTGTTGTTGCTCCTCTTTTTCTCTTCGTTTGAAAAATTTGACGTTTTCGTATTTAAACCATATCGGGATCTGGGACAAAGTTAACAATAAACCGAACTATTTCTTTCCGCTTTCGAAAATCAGGTTTAGAGATACTGAATACATTTCCACACCAAGTCCTTTACAAGATCGGTAAATTAGGCTGCCAAAAGCAAGCGAAAGGCGTGTCACCGTGAAAGCTTAAAAATACGTTAAAAATAACTGGAACAGCACTTACAGCATGGGAACTATTTCCACCTTGATCTCCCTAAATCTGCACAAAGCTTAGACAACTGGACAGATAAAATACATGTTTTCAATTGGCGGATTGTAAAGTTCTGTTATTCCAATTATAAGGTTATTTCGACAAAATCAATGTACATGGTATATCTTAAATCAAAATTCACTGAAAGAACACACTAAATGCATAGATATAAATATAAATGCATACGGATACCTTGGATGAAAAGTATTTAAGGACGCCCTCCCCCTAACTCTTTACCAAACGACAAAATTTTAGGCTTTGAAAGGGCTTTTGAAAGCATTATGGGAAAAGGAAAACATGCTTGTTACCAGCAGTTTCTCTTTTTGTCACAATGTCTTCAAAAGCCCTCTTGGTCAGGATAATTAAAACACGGAATTGTGTGGTAAAGGGAGAAGGGGTCAAGGGGTGAAAGGTTGAATCTGGAAGTCATATGTATATAACTTGTACAAAAAACTTCATAAAAAATATATTTATGTTTTTCGAATAGTTGTAAAACTTTTACATAAACAAAAACAAAACTTTTAACGTTAGGTTAGACTAAGACAAATGATAAAGATTGTTAACAACGAACACCTTTTTCTTTACTATTTGTAAATTCGATGACCTACTCTTAAATGCGTGATACGTTTTGGTTTACATTTTATAGAGCATGTTTTTAAAGGCCACCTGAACTATTTCAAACTGCACAAGGACCGAACATTTGATGGGGGGGGGGATTCTTTTTTTGCCCAACAGTAAAGGATAGTTTGTGGAAGAACTGATCTCTCGCAAGTACTGTTAGAAAAGCTATTGCTCTATTCCCACAATGCGGTTCAGGGCTGTCACCGTGCATTGTTTTACAGTCATATATTTTTACTACAGTACTAGATCTAAAAAGTCAAGGGTCGAAAAGAACTAGTCGTGAACTTTGAAGTGGCGAAACTAACAATAACTCCAACTGCACATTTCCTGTCGCATTTCACAAGTCGTTCTCCGAGATACTTCATCTGAATGAGCGGATAGGCGTTTTATAGGGACCTCTTGAATGAGGCTTCATACAAGGGGGCAGGAAAATTAAAACGGGGCAAAAATCGGAAATTCGCACTGTCTAATTAGACCAATAGCTTACAATAGGACTTCAATTAACGTAACTCTTTCCCTCTTGAAACACTTTTGAAGAGAAGGACTTTTAAAAACATACTTGTAATATACTGATAATCAACAGTAATGGAAATTTTAATAACGAATACATGTGAAAAATATTATGGCAAAAGGAGAAATTGCTCGTTACGAGCAATTTCTCCTTTTGTTGCAATATTTTTGAAAGGTATCTGGTGTACTACTAATCAGGTTGTGTCCCGGGGCTAATGCGTTAATGAATGGATTCCACCCTCACTTATTTTTACGATTTCGCTTCCTGTGAGTAAAATTTTCAAGTGGGGTCGAAGAGAACTGAGAACGAGTACAGTTTATGCACGTATTTGCTCTGCAGACCGGAAGTGAGTCATATTTCATTTAATTCTTGCTTAGTTTATTTGGTTGTATTTCACCCATTTTTTTCCTTTCTTTTTCAATTCATGGTACTGAGCCCTAAAAAGAGAAACAAAGAGTGTAGACTGGGACCAAACTGTACGTGTATGAAGGCTTATCTTGTATACACTTTTCGCCAAGTATATCCAAAGTCGCATGTAGCTCGATAAGGATTGAAGACATACTTTGCTGTCTGGGTCGTGAAACTTTGGAAAAAAACAACGTTAGTAGGTTCCTTTCATGGTTCGCTGTATTACCATCTAGGCTGCAAGGAGCGACTATTTGTGCCATTGCCGACAGTGTAGATAAAGATCAGACAGAAAAAAAAAGACTCTGATCCTGGATCTATACCGTCCGATTCGTGAGATTTCTAATGGGAAGAGAAGGTCAATTTGTATGTCTCCCATTGGATTTCAGGGTCGTATAACTGTAATTCTTAAAATTTTCCTCTCCGAAGAATTTTATAAATTTTTTCATAGTGGCGCAATTTCTGATTATGGTTTAGCCAATCAAAATTTGCGTTACTTTCTAAATCTAGAACTCGACCAAGAATGCAAGTGGGAGTGTTTAGTGAGGACTGCTGGCCTCAATTTAAACTTATTTATCTGTAACTTGGATTAAATTGGGCGAAGTATTCCTAAGGGTAATAGGGTTCCTGTACGCAATACATAGAGACTGAATATTAAGACAACAGACACAGCAGCAGTACCTTGCCAAAGGCTGTTTCTACGTGGCTAGCGTGGCCAGCCAGGAACAAACCAGGACCAGTATCCACTAGTTTCTCTTTGTCTACTTCTCAAGAATTTTCTAAATTTTAAAGTATCGCTATTCCTAATTAATTATACCAAATGGTTTAGCCAATCAGAAATTGCGTTACTTTCCAAATTTAGAATAAGACTAATCTCAATGCGATTCAGAATTGTTCCGGAAATGTTTTTCCTGAATACAACCTAACGCTCTAAACATTGTGCTGCGTACGACTTAAGCAAGCGCAGAAGTGCAACAAATTAATTACAATGTTATGAATCTAATTATATAAAGTTGTGCTAAATCATTGCTAGGACAAATGAACAGCGTGTTTAATTGAAGGAAAACTTAAAGTTCCGGTATAAGAATTGTTGCCATGAAAAATAATCATTTCGACGAGACCCTTAGGGTATATTTCGTTTCACATTTGGATCCAAATTTCGAAACACTATATATGGTCATCCGTCATTGAAACGCCTTTTTGTAATAATCACGATAAAGGCTTCCGTTTCAGGCACTGGTTCCTGCGGATTAAAGTCCTTTCACAAGTCTTTCACCGTAGTTTTCATTTGAGCATGTTTAAGATACGTGAGTAAATCGCCGGAAACGAAGGCTTCCCAAGGACTTTACAATTTTTTCGAAGTTAACTTTTTGCAGGACAGAAAAAAATTGTAGTTTCGCCCAATTTAAAGTATTTGCAGACAGCAATTTGAAAATGGTTCAAATGATGGAATTCGTCTTCGATTGGTAGAAAGCATTGTGGGAAAAGGAAAAAATGCTGGTTACCAGCATTTTCTCCTTTTTCCACAATGTTTTCTTCAGGCTTCTTCCTTGGGTCGTTAAAGCATAGAGTTTAGTTGCATGCTTTTGCATAAACATGGAAGTCATTGTAAGACAGAGCTAAGGTTATGCACGGCTCTCAACTTTTACTGTCCATACAGGTAAATGTTTTCCCACAGAGACATGTGCATCAATAGTGAGGAAATCGACCGGCACGCATGTCTGAAACAAACATCTTGACGTTTACTTCCGGTTGTTAAAGGATACACGACTAATAAAGTTCTCTGCTGACAGGCTGGGCGCTGTTCTCCCAATTATACGTAACCTTAGCCGTATTTTGTGTTCGAGTTTTATGACTGACCCTCGCACTTCCGAGCTATTCTGTATAACCTTTTGCTGAAGAAAACGACCCAAACATTCCTATCCTTTTTAACTAGATGATCGAAATAAGACTCGTCTATATTGAAAACATTTGCAAACAATGGATTGGATGTTGCTGAAACTATTTGTTTTTGAGAGGCTAGGAATCTGAGGAGTAGAAAATACCGGTGGCCAGCATTTGTGCTTCTTTTCCAACGATATCCTCAAAAGCATTCTGCTTCAGGATACAAAAAAAAAGCATTGGATTTGTTAGAGGGTTGAACATTTTTGGGAAAGACTTTCTCCAAAAGCACTTCGACCATGATTGGTTAATATATTGGTCTGAAATATTACAAAAACAAATCTATACAGTAATAACAATCCATTCCAACGGTTGGCAAGAAATTTTCATAAAAAAAATCTACGATTTGAAATGATATATCCCTGTGCTAAACAAATCTAAATCGTTATACAATAACGACGAAAGGGTTAGCTGTAACAGAGTTTCGGAAAATTGCAACGTTTATAATAACAGTATTCGTTTACAATCCCCTTGTTAGGAGCGGGAGACCTGGAAAACTGATCTTCAGAAAATAAACTCGCGTGGTTTTATTTTGTTGCTTTACGTCCCCGTTCGTTGAATCGAAATCTTAAGTAACAGTGAACTTGCTGCAGCGAACAATGTTGTTTCTAATCTATGTTGTGACGTGCAATTTATATCTATGGAGTACATGTTTGTCACGTGACTGAGACCGATTCCAGTTCCGGTTTTACCATTCTCTGACATCTGAAAATGCTGAACGAGAACAGTATAGTTTTCTTGTAAGTTAATGACCTTCCTGTATCGAAAGGTGAAGGGTCAAAGGGCGGGGCTGTGAAAACACTTTTCTTCTGTCTCATCTGTCGTTGAACCAGACCCAAAGTTGATCGTTCATGCTGTGTGCTATTAACATTTCTCTCCTTGTCTTTTTGTCTGTATTACGTTCTTTGAATTTAGCGGGAAAATATGTCAGCAAATAACCCTTAGGCTGCTAAGCGCGACTCAATGCCCTTTGCGGACAGTGTAGATCAAGATCAGACTGCACAGAACGTGCAGTCTGATCTTGGATCTACGTTGTCCGATAAGGAGATATATTTCCCCAAAAAATTCCTTTGAAATAGCAAAATCTGGATTTTTACTATTGGCTTAAAAGTTTCATTTCACTTATTTCTCAGGATAAGGGTTAAAGTAAATTCAGAAAATTATAAGGTGTGAGGGTTGAGGCTGAGAAACTTCTGTTGAGAAAGATAGGTGATACCTTAACTCTTCCAGATGACAAAATTTTAAGCTGGTCAGAACTTAAAGAATTTGCAAGCGACATACAATCAATAAGTGTAGCTCAAATTTTGGATTTTTTCTTTGTAGAAAACATTATGGAAAAAGGAGAAAATGCTGGTTACCAGCATTTTCTCCTTTTTTCTATAATGCTTTTCTGCAGCTTTCCTTCGCAGGATTGTTCGGTAAAGACTGACTTAAACATTGCTTTTGTCAGTTCTATTCCACTTTTTTTCTTTCAAATCAGAGACGCACTCAACGCAATGTTTAATTGGAGAGACAATAAAGGCATTGAAAGAAAGTTAGTATCACATCGTTCACTGCCCAGGTTTAACTGAAAAATCCATTTGTTTTGGTTCAAATTGTCCCCAGAAAGAAACAGAAGACGCTAGTACACCACCCACATAACACCTGGGTACGTACAACAGTGTTGGTAATTAGAAGGTATCGGATCTTTTTGCCTTATACCATACTGTTTTCAAACGATGCTTTTGTTGATATTGAAAGAAGAATATTCGTTAATGATAATAGCCTTTAATTTGAAGGCGGAAAAGTCGGCGATCGATCTAGCGTATAGAGGATATTTCTTTTCTTCGATGAAAAAACCAAATTTATTTCATCGAGTGAATATCGTCGGTAATATTACCGATGATTTTCGCGAGATGAAATGAAGTTCAATCTTTCACTGAAAAAAAAATCTATATATTTCATGCTTCTAACTTTTTTTTTTTGTTGAGACTTTTATCAAAATCCAGTATAGTTGTTTTCGGTAATTTCCCGTGGCGTACCTCGCCCCACATAAGAACGCATTACAATACGTAATTCGCGAGAAATGTAAGGTAAGTGTACGTGAATTACGTCATGTTCCCTCTGGTTGAATGGCATACACTGTTTACACAGATAACTAGTGCGCGGGAATTACTGTTTCCGCCTTCAGTTGAAGAGTTACGGAAATATTTACGGTTAATTTAACCCTTTACCACACAATCACTACTTTTAACACCCCTGTGAAACAAGCCTTTTGAAAACATTGTGGGAAAAGAAGAAAATGCTGGTAGTCAGCATTTTCTCCTTTTCCAACAAAGTTTTCCTACCTTCCTAAAACAAATTTCAATTCTTTGGTCACATTCATTTTGTCGTCTGCAAATGCTTTCAATTTGGACCAGTCTAAAATTTTGTCGTTTGGTAAAGAGTTAACTGATCGTTACCATGAATTATCCAATCTTAAAATCCCCAACTATTTCCTGATAAATTACCGAAAAGCATGGAATAAATCGATTTGTTTAACCTTTTAAGGCTGCTAAATAAAAATAAAGTGTTCAAATTAAATAAATTTAGGATCTGATACAAGTTAGCATTAGAGATGAAATTACAGTCTAGAAAAACAATATTATGTGAGCTTCTGGGGAGCTTCAAAAACATTTTTGAACGAGTTTAATAAAGTTCTATCTCAAAAGCCAACGGATGTCATATTGTTTGATCACATATATAGGATCTGACATGAGTTGGTGTTTGAGATAAAATTTTATTAAACTAGTCTAGGCGTGCCTTTGCCGAGCTTGATAATATTTTTTTCACGGCGAGTTTAATAAGATTTTATCTCAAACGCCAACGAATGTCAAAATCTTTTTATCACATAACGAGATTTCAAAATTATAGATCAGAAAATGCGAAACCATCTTCAGATGCAGACCCGGTAATATCCATGCGAAACCATCTTTAGATGCAGCCCCGGTAATATCCATAATGACCCATTCACTTCTATGAAATACGTACAAATTGACGTCAAAAGACGTCACACAATTGTGATATCAAACGTGTATAAGGTCAGACAATTCGTAATGGGTATATTACACTGAAAACAAGGTAGATTATGTGATAAAACGATATCCTACAAATTTAAGGCCAGAATACCAGCAAACACAAAGCCATACATGCACAATTTGGACCTTCTGTAAGTATAATTAGAATCTGTGAACGTATTATAAAAAGACGTCATTCATGAATGACGTCACATAATTGATATCTCAAACGTGTGTAAGGTATAGAGGATAACCAACTAGCTGTATGTGAGAGTTTTTTAACCGCATCAAACCGCATTCGAGTGACAGATTTTAATATCACACGCAACCAGTTGATTATTCTATTTATTATATTCCTAATTTACCCTTTGTTTTCTAATAGTCATCAAGATTGGCACAAAGGACTTTTTGTTACAAATACAGTATCCATTTTTAGTAAAAACAGCTGACGCATCAGATGACATAATGCGGGAGGATTTAGAGTAAATGCGCATAAATTACGCAATCTACCTTTCCATTTGCAAGGAATACATTGTTTTGTACAATTACAATTAACAATTTACAAAACCAGCCATATGAAATTAGGATAGAATCTTAACCTTTCCTACTTGAAAAGATAAAGACTCTCCCAAATTCAAAACATCTCAAGGTGACAAATACAAAATTGGTACAAAAGATCTAAGGTTTTCTGATGGAATTAAAACAAAAGAAAATGGAAAAAAGAGAAAATGCTGGTTGCTAGCATTTACTCGGTTTTTTTTTTTCACAATATTTTCAAAAGCTTTCTCCTACAAAAGCTCTCTCCTTTACCCAAAATGCTTTCAAAAGATTTTTTCACACGATCGTTATAACTCAGGATTGTTTGGAAGGATAAAGGCAAGACTTTACCGAAGACAGAAACATTAAACTCTGAGCAATATAGGAAAAAAAAAAGTTCCGGCGAACATTTTAATACTATATCGTCACTAGTGATGATACCATATCATCTCTAGTGGTGTTATTCACTTTGAAAAACCGAAAAAATAATACACTGAAAAATCCCAGTTATTCGCTGATAGGAATGTAATAAATTAATAATTACACTGGAACCAAGGGAGGTTATATGATTAAAGAAAAATACTAAACGAGTCTAGAAAATTGTTAAACAAGCGAGCCTCTGTCGAGCTAAATAACATTTTTTTATGAACGGGTATGTTAATAAAATCTTTTCTGAAAAGCCAGCGAATGTCAGTCTTTTTTTTTAATCACATAAAGATATCTCACAAATTATAGGTCAAAATAAGCAAAACCATACACGCATACGTGGGAATTCCCATAAGTAGAACCCGATTGTTTTATTTTAATTTCGAATAAAAAATACAATTTTAAAACCTTGCGTAAATGGACCCTGATCTTTGCTCTTTTAAAAGAGTTCAAACTTTTGTGGACTTCATTGAAGCTGCAATAATAATGATTTAAATAAAATTATCCAATTTATTCGTTCAGTTGTGTGATACTTGATATCAGTGGCTTATTGGTGTTTTACAACAGACAGTCGAGATGCGTTTATGTTCAGTTTCAAGCGTCAACAAAAACAACAGTGACAAACAGAGTAGGTCCAGAAAGTTGCCACATGTCCTAGTACTTATATCATACCCATGCTCTGGGAAAAAGAGGTTTGATGCATCTCCGTGAAAAATAATACCAAGCAACTCATCACATAACTGTGGATTAAAAAAGAAACATTCTGTCTATCTACCGACTGAATCATGAGATAAACTAGCAAAAAGTTTCGCCCCATGTCAGCCTGCGCAATTCGCGCAGGCTGACATGAGTAGATACTTTTAGCAGATGCATTAAACCCTCTTTCCACAGAGCATGACTCACTTGTTGTTATGCTATTTTTTCTGTCACCATTTACTTTGGATAGTAAGACATAAAAAGTAACTTTATAATAAACAAAATGAGAAGTGACCCAGTTTTTGAGGTTAGATAAATCTACAAAAGACAAGTTAAGTGCCTTACACTCCCAGTGATGAAGATGAATTTTGTGCCTTTTTGACGGACCGCAATCAATATCAGAATGAAATTAACGTGTGGTCTGATCTTGGATTTATCTTGTCCAACATTTGTGAGAAATCCTCGCCCAAACTCATTTGAAATTGCAAATGTATGTATTGAGATTTTTTTTTCACTGCCTATGAAAATGTCAGTTTGCTTTTCTTTGCCACTAAAATGTTAAATCCATTTCAGGCTAAAACTGATACAACTTTATATGCATCTACAAAGGGCAGCTGTTAAAATCATTGTGGGAAAAAGGATGTTGAACAGATACACTCCTTTCCCACAATGTTTTCAATAATATTCTAGAAAGACATTTTCTTGTCTCACAAGCGTTTTAGCTTTGTTGAAGTGTATCTAGAATTGCCCGTACAAAAATGGGTTAAGCGAGCTCCCGTGAAAGTCGGTTTAATATTTATTCCTCTTTATCAGATCACGAATGAGGGTCGAAAATTTTGAAACGCGATCTTTAATGTATGCTGATTTGTGAAATGATGTTCTATAACGGGGTATCGTATTCCCTGAAAAAAGTCCGATTTTATTTCTATCAGCACATTTCGAAATTTTCCTCCTTTCAAACTCAGTCCGACCCATTGACAAGATTCAGGCAAAAAATGAAAAGCATGTCTTATTTGACGGTGCATGTTTGTTTGTCTGTCGGTCTGTTGATGCATGTCGGGGTGTACACGTTTCTTCATGTTTGTCGCTGTACTCGTTAAGTGAATAGCGACCGTTAACCCTTAGGCTGCTAAGCGCGACTCACTGACCTTTTGCGGACAGTGTAGATCAAGATCAGACTGCACAGAACGTGCAGTCTGATCTTGGATCTACACTGTCCGATAAGGAGATATTTTGCCCCGAAATATTTCTTTGAAATAGCAGCATTTGGAGGTTGCACTGTCGGCTTCAAAGTTTCTTTTGAGTTATCTAATGGGGAAGGGTTAAAATCTTTGCGTTGTTTTCTTCAAAGTATGATAAAATAAAAATGAAAATTTAACCGCTTCATCGCCATATACTTGTATAAATTCGAACTCTGTCTACGGCTGAAAATATAATCCATTGCAAAGCAGACAGATTTTTTTTTTTTATCACATACATTTGACTAAACGAGCGGACGGTGCAGATCCAAGATCAGACTGCACGTTTTGTGCAATCTGATCTTCATCTTTACCGTTCGCAAAAGCACACTTTTTCGACTAAGGCGCGGAAAGGCTTAAACATAGTGAATTTTCATTGTAAATTAGATTAAAACTTGACTTAGGTTTCATGGATTTGTTTGATATCTTCATGAAAAATTATCTCCTTACTTAAAAATGTATGATGAAAAAATCATTGACTGAATGAATTTCTTTTTATCTTTTTTTTTTTAAAAAAAAAAACGTCGTTTTTATGACAAATTGTTTTCACTCTTCATTGATGTTGAAATAATTTTGAAATTGGAGGAAATTAAATGGATGAAAAAAAAGAATGATTCATGCTCTGGCAAAAGGGGGCTAAATGCATCTCCGTGATGCATCATAGTAAGTAAAAGGTCATATAATTATGGATCAATAAAATCCATTTTGTCCAACAAGCAAATGAATGAAGAAGCAGAATAGTTCTATGACATGCAGAAAATTCACTAAATTCAAAAAGTTTCGACTTAGGTCAGCCTGCGCAGTCCGCGCAGGCTGACCTGGGTCGATACTTTTCGCAGATGCATTAAGCCACCTTTTCACAGAGTAGGGCTTATATACTTAACCTCTTTCGACACCTAGAAATACAACCCCCGGAGTCTTATCTAAGACTTTTATCGACTAAACAAACAGACCACATAGATCCAAGATCAGAAAGCAGGTTCTGTGCAGTCTGATCTCGATCTATGTTGTCTGCAAAAATCATTGTTTTCGACTATGGCACTGAAATGGTTAAGACCTTATTGATTATCCATTTCTATTTTTTTTCAAAAGTCGTTTGTTGCGTATTTGTTGCAGAATGTAATTAATTAATCGAATGCCTGGTTTAAAAAAAAAATGAAAACAGAAATGGAAAAGCTTTCTCCTTCAATGTAGACGACATCCATTTATGTGTCAAACTAGATTTCAAAAGGAACGGTAAAATAAACTTCCAATTATGCTTCGGAATAAAAGCCCCATCGTCCACCAAATTATACCATTTTTATGTAGCTGATCGTCTATAGTTATCAATGCATTCTACTCCTTTCTTTCCCAAAGCGATTCTCCATTTTAATGCAAATTTGTACCACACAGAGGCTGTGAAGGAGCCTATCTCCTTTTGTGCGAGATTTAATTTTTAATTAGATGGAGTGAATGAAGAAATTTACAGGACATTTTTTTGTCAATGATTTATTTCTGTATTTTATTTGGTAACAGAAAATGTGTGATAAATGTATCAGTTAAATTTTTCAATGTTCCCGTTTCCTACTTACGCAAGTTGCTGCAAAAGATTAAGAATCGGCATAGTCAAACTTTTATCGTACAATCCCGAGTTTTAACGACCCCGAGGAAATAGCCTTTTGAAAACTTTGTAGGTAAAGGAGAAAACGCTGTTTACCAGCACTTCTACAGACAATGTACCACCATTCAGATGAATTTAATATGTCGCTTGCAAATGCTTTCAATTTTGACCAGTCTAAAATGTTGTCGGTTGGTAATTCGTTAGATACCGAAAACCAACTTAAGGTACTTTATAATACGTTCAGATATGATCAATTTTTCTTCATTTGCAGTAATGTTTCCGAAAGTGGCATGCTGCAAGACGAAATACCATTCCGCAGTTGTTAATACTTGAAAAAAAAAGGGGAAAACTGATCTTTTCGGTGGGAAATTAGAAATTGCTGTTTGTTAATTCAATTCTAATAATGCCATTTTGCGTTTGCTTACGAAGAAAACAAAAAAAAAAACTGAAGAGTTAGTAGCACATGTTATACAAACCCTAAAAGAAAAAAATGTATGGAAAGAAACTGAAGGCAATTACTATATTCTAGTTCTTCCAGTGATTTACATGTAATTCTGTACTTATATTGGTAGTAAAAAAGTTGTAAAAGAAAATGCCCGATAAACGTAGAGTGTATGACTAATTTTACTCCATTCATTTACGAACTCGTTTGCTCCCGCAAGAAAAATACGGCAGATGATTTCAAAATTTTCCTGGTTATTTACAGAAAATCAATGTTTTTTGTCCGGGATGTGTGCACACCTCAAAGAAGCGAGTAGTTTCATTCATATATTATAAGCCATGCTCTGTGCAGGCTGACATAAGCCGAAACTTTTTGCTGTAAATTTTCTGCATTTCAGAAAGACAAATCAACCACATGAATCATATGATTTTTTTTTTTTTTGACAAAATGGATTTTATATATCCATAATTATATTATGACTTACTTGGTTTAAAACATCACGGAGATGCATTAAAACTCCACTTTTACCAAAGCGCCGCTCAACTTATCAACGTTGGTGCTCTTTTTTGTGTGCTGTTTTTATGGTAACTAATTTTGTACGATTTATTATTTGTCCCTACTAAAGGTAATCTTATTAACCATTTGGCTGCTAAGCGCGACTCACTGACCTTGTGCGGACAGCGTAGACCAAGATCAGACTGCACAGAACGTGCCGTCTGATCTTGGATCTACACTGTCCGATAAAGAGTTGTTTTTTTTTTCTCTAAAAGATAAGTTTGAAGTAGCATTATTCCATTTTTTTTCCTATCGACTTCCAGGTTCCAAACAATTTATTTAGCAGGATGAGGGTTAGTTCAGATCTTTAACATACTCGTATACTGGAATAAAGGGTTCTGTTTGGATTCTTTGAAATATCAGCTTTGTATGTCACGTAATAAATGTGGTGCGAAATGACGCCGTGTCGAAACAATAATGGACACAATACGCTATGACAACGCTTATTGTTTCCTGAATTATGTCTGTTCTCCCGCTGGATTCATCGCGGAGTATTCAATACGGCGATCAAGATGGGAATATTATTTGCTATTCATATGATTTGATAAATAAAGAATAAGCATTGCAGTACTATCATGAGAAGGTTACTTTATTCAAATTTGTCGTTTTTCCGTATCACGCATGTACATGTACTCTGCGCAGAACATCATCGTGTTCACGGACTACTTTTATGTATTAAAGTTCTGCTCTCTCTGTCAGATCCTGAAAATGTGCGGCTCTCTCTTTTTCTTTAATCTAATTTACTTTGTGATCTTTTTTTTTTAAAGTTCTACAAGAAAATTTTTGCGTGAATAAAGACGTTCGTATTGGATTGGACTTTTGGTCTCATCTGATACGAACCTCTTTACATACGTAACTCGATCCGATCCAACCATAAAGAATTGCAGACTGTCGTCATATTCCATTTATTATGTTCTGCATATATGAACAAATGTATATGCTGCAGAAATATCACCGGATGGACATTGAGTGTCTACATGGTTTTATACTTTGTTTCTTTTCTACTGTCTGAAAATGTCTGTTTCTTTCAAACAAGCATTTGCAGACGAAAAATCAAATTTTACAAAAATCGAAAATTTCCTTTGCAAGGATAAATGCTATTCACAAGCATTAAATTTTCCTCCTACACTGTTTTCAAAAAGCTTCTTCCTCAAGGTCGTTGAAGATATTGGATTTTATGGCAAAGGTTTAAAAGCTTGAAAGTGTTTATAAATGAAATTTCAGCATGTTAAATCAAGGTGTTTCCATTTATATCAATTCGGTCACAGAAGTAGGTTCATAATACATCTTTTTGACTAAACTCATCAAAATTAAGAGAGCATATAGTTTTCTCCATTGTCACAAACTGTGGCTAAGAATAAACGAACTTATGAAAAGTTATAAGAAATTTGTATTCCATCGCGGTAGTTACATCAAGTTAACGTAAATGGGCCTAACAGTTCCTGTTGCACAACGCAGCAGGCTAAAGCACGGCTAACATGCAAAACAGCATGGTGTGCAACAAAGGGCGAACAACAGCATATCAATATATTGCCGATGTAAAACATTTCTTTTGCATTTTAACCTACATCATCACCAGTATTCTCCCCCTCCTGCTCTCCCTCCTCCATCTTCTCTTCGATCTTGTATTTTTTTTTAACAAATTGTCGAGAAAAACAAATTTTGAAAAAAATGACAATAACAAAATCTCAATCATTGTTTCCCTTGTTTTGTGAATTTTGTGTATACAAAATGAGCGGCGGCGTGGGAATAGTGTATATAATGCATCTTCGTAAAGCATTATACTTAGGAAGAGGAAGCCTGGGTCCCAGTCTGGTAACTACTTTCCTTTCACGAGTATATCTTCTGACATTACTTTTGTCGCGAATATCGCAATTAATTTTTTTTTTTTTTTGACATTTTGAATTGACGCTGTTGATTAATCACCAGACTGCACATCTTATGCAAGCTGATCTTAATCTACACAGTCATCCACTATTGGTCAAGGTAAAGGTAAAATATTTGTCTTTTCCACGATGTTCTATTTTCCCGTTTCTGTTGAGTGATTTACACCGTCAAGTGAACGGTGCTTTGAAAATGTGTAAGATTTACGCGGTTCAGTTTACCCTGTTATAGCTAAGGTGCTGTACCCTGGCTATGACAGAGCTTGAACCTTGTATGTATATGTCCTGGTTCGATGATTCGCGGTTAATTATACGATAACTATGACATAAGATGGGTCATTAAATGGATTATTACATTGTATAAAACGATTACGTGATTTCTTGTTAATTCTCAAAATTAAAGTTTCATCCTTTGTAACAGAAAAGGAAAATTAATACAGTCTTCTAAGTTTTACTAAATTTTCCAAAAGATCTACCACAACTTTGTCAAGGAAATTATTACCGCCTGGACCCCGGCTGAGCAAGAGGTCGCATTATATGGACCCATTTTGTCTTTTTGATACTGTAGAATTGTCCTTCGACATGAGGAATATTCACCAATAGCAAAAAGTTTCGACCAAGGTCAGCCTGCGCAGAATGTGCAGACCCACATGATTCGATATTTTTTGCGAATGCATTACACCAGTTTTTCACGGAGCACGATAGGCTACTCATAATATTATGCCTTGCCATTTTTTCATCACATATAATAAAGCAAAAGTTTCTGTAATGCAATGTCATACATGACAATCATTTGTCAGTTCAGTACAATATGGCTCGGGCTGTAATATCAAAATAATGGCTGTTATCTCGGTAAAATCTCCATTTGTACATCGTATACTTTCCAACGTTGTGCCAATACGTTCAACGCACTTCCCCCCGCAGACGATTTGTTTTCGTCTAGCAGTACACCAATTTTGAGGCCAAAGCAAAAATAACTCGTGACGAGCAATTTTTTCTTGCAGCCCTTTTTTTTTCATTCATGTTTACGGATCCCAATATATGGCGGTCACCCCTTGAACTCTTTTACAAGGAATTTTTCAAAGTAGTCTGCTGCAAATTTGTGTCAGGCGGGGTAATGAGTTGACTGTTTACAAAGACCTGACACCCATTTACATAATGTCAACAGGAAAGATTTTGGCGTGAAATATATGCTCGATATTCACATAGGTGTCAACGAAAATTCAAGATTCATTATCTTGAAAAATGAGAATGTTCGCCGGTGTATCGTGTTTCGTGCTAATCTGTAATATTTACTAGTCTGTTTTTGTCCATCGTATTGAATCCCTATGGACCAAGCGCAGGAACCTTTACCCGTTATTAGTGATCTCTATTTTTTCCACTCTATGATTTTTTTTCCTGTGAAAAACGTAGTCATTGACATTCCCGTCTATCCAAAGTCATTGTTTCTAAATTTTAGACCCGCTAATACAAAGCAACAGCTCCAAAGTTATTTCTGTACTAAACCGTCCCTTTTACATGGTCAGTTATTTGGTGTACGAAAGCCAACCACAGGCAAACTACCACACCAAATCGTTCGGTAATTACCGACACCGCCCGACTGCGAAACAATACCATTTATCACATTTATCTGATTATGGAAATAGAATTATGGCGATCAATATAGGCCGGGACATGGGTAAGTCGGCACTAAATAATTTTTACCCTTCACGATATGCTCGCAGCCAGGGTCCGTATTCACCAACCATTCTTATGAACGTTCCTAAGCCCTTCATGGGCGTTTTTTTGTAGCTAAAGGAGTTGGAATTCTTTAAGTTGTTAGCCAATAGTGTGAAGCATCAATTTAAAAAAGAAAAAAAAAAAAACTAAAAAAAAGTTTTCTCAAGGCCCGCATTCACCGACCATTCTAAATTACATTCTTAGTCTTATTTCAGATTTAGAAAGTAACGCAATTTCCAATTGGCTAAACCGTCAGGTTCAGCCAATCAGAAATCAGTTTTCTTTAAAATCTTAGAAAGTTCCTGAGGGTCAGAAAAAATGATTTTATCGAGATTGGTTGGTGAATACGGGCCCTATACCTACGCTTTTTAGAACTCCGTCACGGTTCTTGGTATCCGCGCCTGTGCAGTACGATACTTATCCCCAAGATGAACTACGAGTGACTACATGTTTGCACGGAACAGCGTGCCTAGCCCGACAGATCAGTTGGTATTATTATACTGCATAGAAATTTTTCGCGATCTGATTGAATAATATGCCCCGTACATACAAGTCATGTACACAGGCAAAATCAACGTAAAAGCAGTTTCCCTTTTGGAGCCCCGTATACATGACTACACATTCAACTCAACATCCAAAATGGCGGCGTTGACCGATACGAGCTGCCCACAAGACAAACATACTGAGTAGCCTGCACCATATTATTTCTAGTTTCCCTTGATGGTTGTCATTAAAGTGGAAAGAATGGATTGTTATATTGAAAATAAATGAATACAGTTACATATATTATCGTTTGTTGTCATTCTAAAACAAATACACGGGTTTAAAACGAGCCATCCCTTCGTCAGGTAAGCAATTTGAGAAGAGTCGAAACTCATTCATTGTAACGTTAAAAGGATAACCAAATTGTCGTTTGTGGTAACTAATGGTCGTTTACTTTTTGGCAACAAATCATTAAAATGCATAGTTACTTACCTTGAAGTTGGTTAAATCCATGTTTAAATAAAAATATGACGAATGTCTATCGCAGTGACATCATCAAGTTCATCCACCAAACTGCACATTTTACCAAGGTTTCAGTGACGTCAGTTCTCAGTGACGTCAGTTTTCATTGAATTGGGGCACTCAGACGGGAAATTCTATGTCGTCAGCTTACTCAATTTGTGAGTACATAAACGGGGAAATTTCGCTGAACACACATTGGAATGGTAAAACTTAGTAGTATAATTCGGCTCGTGGCGACATGATTTGCCACAGCCGTGAACAAGTTTCCAAATCTCCTGCCACCTGACCGTGCAACTAATATAGTACGCTTTAGAGCTTGAAACTAGGGAGTGGCCGGTTCGTATCTCCAGCTCGGCTAATTTCTGTCCGAGAATTGATTTAAGCTATTGCCATAGGTTTCATTCCTCTCTCATAGCTAATCATTGTTTCAATTATGGTTATGTGGGAAAACTGTCAGTAGCATTCGGAGGAAAATTGTGCGAAGCACTGGCTAAAGAAACTCTAGGAAACCATGGATAGGTGCACTGGCTGTCGTGATATAAATGAAATAATGTTAAAAACGGCATTAGAGATCATTAAGAAAACAATTTCGACAGTAAAGACCTAGCATGACATATAGACTCATTGGATTTTAGTTCTTCACCTGAAATAAATTCAAGTTGAAGCATTTGAAGACAACACATTAAAAGTCGCCCAAACGATGGCATTTGTTCTCAAAAGAATAGAAAACATTGTTTAAAAAGGAGAAAATGCTGGTTGAAAGCATTTTCTCCTTTTTCCGTAATGTTTTTAACAGCTTTCTTTCTGTGTTTCGTTCACGAACAGGATTGCTTGGTGCTTGGTAAACGATGATAAATTATCGAAATGTTAGCAAAACCTTTGAACTGCAAATATTCACAATATCATTGAGTCATACTCTGTAAAAAGAGGGCATAATGCTCTGCAAAAAGTATCGACCCAGGTAAGCCTGCGCAGTCCGCACAGGCTGACCTAGGTCGAAACTTTTTGCTAACCGTCAATTTTCTGTATCTCAAAGGACCGGTCTGCCTCATGATTCAGTCGTTTGTAGGACAAAATGGGTTTTATGGATCCATAATTATATGTGATGACTTGCTTGGTAAAATGCGTCATAGAGGTGCATTACCCCCATTTTGCCAGTGCGCTGCTCAACTGTGAATGGCACTCTGGCAAAAGGGGATCAATGCATTTCCATGATGTATTATACCAAGCAAGTCATCACGTAATTATGGATTCATAAAACCCATTTTGTCTATCAACCGACTTATTTGTGAGGTAGAATGGTCCTTTGACATGCATAGGTTTTGCAAAAAGCAAAAGGTCTCGACCCATGTTAGCCTGCGCGGAATGCGCCAGCTGACATTGGTCGATCCTTTTTGCAGATACACTGAAAACCCCTTTTTACAGAGCATGGCTCCTAAACATGGTTTGTTTTCATTTTATTTCGTTTTTTGCTAGGTGCCAACATCTTTAACATCATACTGATTTCATTAAATGCCTTGTAATATTTACTGTGGTTTTTTTTTTATCTCGGTCTCTCACTCTAAACGGTTTTCCAGAGGACAAAAAGAGCATTTTCAAGACAAATTCAAAGCAGTGGCCGACGACAAGTAAATTGCAGCTGAAATGATTGGTTTTATCTTTCGAAAGTAGAAAACATTGTAGTGTACAGGAGCAATTGCTATTCGCCAGCATTTTCTCCTTTTGCCAAACAATATTTAAAAAAAAAAAAATGACTTCTACATGGTCGTCAAACTGCGATTGATCCGTCGAAAAAAAAAAAGATTCGATTACTTTTCAAATGATGAGCTTCGTCCTTGGGGACTTTTGGAAAAGGAAAAAATGCTGGTTACCTCAGGGTCGTTAAAAGTCGGAATCTTTTGGTAAAACGCTGTTTGGCCGGAACTTCTCATAAAAATATTTATCATTCAAAGATCACACAGTCCTTGCTCTCTGATCTGAATCTACAATTTCATCCAAAATCTTCAAATGGTTCGTATTCATCAACTTTTCTCAAGAATGTTCTAAGTCTTATTATCCAAGATTTTCTAAATTTGAAAGTAACCCCACTTCTGATTGGCTAAACCAATTGTGTTACTTTCATATTCAGAAAATTCTGGAGAATAAGACAAAGAAATTTCTTAAGAATGGTTGGTGAATATGTTTCCTATGGTTTCTAAGGGATTAGATTTATTGTTTGTTTTATTCTCATTCATTGAAATAAAACTGTTTTCGTAAAATTACATAGGACAGATTAAAAGAGTATTTGACCATTTTAAAACACAGAACTAAATGAGAGCAATACGAAACCAATGGTTTCTAAAGGTGATTTCGATTATTGATCATCAATTATTTGACCCACCCAAAATCTAAGGTGTGTTCTTATTTGTCGGTGGTCAGGTGAAAGTTAAAATTGATTATGGGATATTCTGCTTCATCATTGTAGTACATCTATCTATAGAAATTTTGTAATCGCTTCATCTGTCTTCCTCGGATGTCAGGTTGTGTAAAACCCTTTAGAGCTCGTAGCATACGGATGTCAAAGACTAAAAACCCTTTCGAGCGCATAACATATGGATGTCAGATTGTGTACACCCTTTCGAGCGCTGAGCGTACGGATGTCACAGAATGAAAACCCGTTGTCAGCTCATGTCATATTCTTCAAAGATTCGACCTGTCTGCTATGACGCATCACCATCTCCTGTACAGGAGAAAATTAATACGCCGCTAATAAAGTAGCAATGGAGAAAATGGCTATAAACAATACATCTGTGGAGAAATGTAGCCTTTTTTCGCTCCAAATATTTTGAAAATTTAATCATTTCAAATGGGAAAAAATAGTTTTCACAAAAACTCTTGTTGTACTGCACATATTTGAATACGGTTTCTAAATATAGACTTCAGGATTCTTGCAAGGCTTTTCCACAGAAATATCAACAAGAAGGGTCTGGGCTTATACCGAAGCTATTACCCAAGCCTGTAGGGGCTGTTTGAATAAATGGTCGGTACATAGGTTACATGCTAATCATAGCTGAATAAATCGTACCAGGTAGCGTTAAATTAAGTAAACGTTTTGTTTTATTTTGAAATTCAAAGTAATGATTGTCGTCTTAAAAAGTAGTCCGGTTCTGTACCCAAAATGCCCAAATCAGATAGTTTGTATTTGAACAATGCCATCTAGCGGATGATAATGAATGAAAACCCGAAAACCCTTCCGAGCGCAGAGCAGACCGATGTCAGGCAGTGTAAATCTTTTCGAAAGCTAAGCTTACTTTCAATAATTTTCGGAGAATGAATGAAATCAAGGCCAGGGTTCGTACTGACCAACCAATTTCAAGAACATTCCTTGAATACTTCTGGATTTAGAAAGTAACACAACTTCTGATTGGCTAAATCCATCTGGTTTAGCCAATCAGAAGTAGTGTTACTTTCAAATTTTAGAAAATTCATGAGAATGAGGCTAAGAATGTTCTAAAGAATGGTTGATGAATACGGACCCTGGCAGACTGCACGAAACGTTCTTGATTAACACTGTCAGATATTTTCGTGGAAATTACGATATTTTGGCCATTTCTTGGTTTCATTTTCTTCAATGAAAATGTCGCTTTTTATTTCTTAAATAAATATTAATAGTGCTACCATTACCACTTGGAAAAGACTTTTCTGTTTTGCATAATACGACTTTTGAAAACAGTGTGACAATAGGAGAACTCAATTGTAAGGAGTAATTTTTCCTTCGCCTCTTTCTTTTTTTTTCATTTGTTTAAAAAATGAGTACTGAGGTTCCATTCATGTTGATTACCATTATTACAGGGATATTTTCAATTCATTCATTCATTCATTCAAAATTCATTCATTCATTCATTCATTTTTTTTATTTATTTATAACACAATTTCAAACTTGTCCAAACTGAAAGGATTTGCAGACAACAACTTAAACCTGACTCAAAACTTGAAATTTCATTTTGTAAGGGTCTAAGAAAACATCGTGGGAAAAGAGAAAAAGCTGGTTACCAGCATTTTCTCCTTTTGCCACAATGTTTTCAAAAGGTGGTAAAGCGTTAAGCAATTTCTCCATTTATCACCACAGTCTTTCTTGTATGTATTCTACAGCAGAAACGGCTGGTATAGCCTGCTGTGTAATGAAAAGTAGTAAGAACCAATATTTGTATAAAACCGGATTACCCGTATCTGCATTAATGCTGTACCAAACAATCTCCTTGTTTTAAGAATCCTGAGAATTTGTGTGTTTGTTTATATTAGAGTTTTACGCCGTTTTAACAGCTTAGGTCATATCACGGCGATCAGTGCACCTACGCATGTGTTTCCTGGGTTTCTCACACCAATATTGACACAATTTTCTCTTTAAGCCACTGATAAATTTTCTCACTTGCATCAGAGGTGAGAGGGGAAAAATCGCCGGTAAGAAAGTTTGCTGCAGTCGGGTATCGAGACCACAACCACCAGGTCACGAGTCAGATACTACTGAGCAACCCGGTCGGGCTACAGTCTGAGAAAGAAGCCTTTCGAAAACATCCTTTTCGCACAAAATTTTCAAAAACTTTCTCTCCCAGGGTCGTTGAAAATCGAGATCGTTTGGTATAGGCTTAACAATATCCCCACGAGAAAAAGGATGTTTATTTGCGGGTTAATAAGAAATTCAATACGCATAAAATGTCTTCATCAGATTATATTGTATCAAAATGGTATTTTAATTCGAAACTAAATAAGTAGGTTGCTCTCATCCCCGTTCCAGCTAATTAAACGCGCACGTGATCGGGATATGCTTGCGCACGTGTAAATGCAGTTAAAATGCTGGGTAAAAAGTTGCCTGGCATGACGTTTCGATTTGTCGACATCGGAAAATCAGGTAGGGTAAAAAATGATAAATAAGGCCTCCATACCTTTCAACAGCGGCCATTGAAAAGGAAGGCGGGAAATCTGAGAAGTGCAGGCGACAGAATAGAAAATATGGCATTAAATTATCAACATTTAACTCTTTTCCAAACGCCAAAATTTTAGACTGGTCCGTGTATTACTGAAAGAATTTGCAGACGATAGACTAAATGTAGCTGAATTGGCTAGATTTGTCTTCGAAAGCGTAGAAAACTTAATCATAAAATAAGAAAACGCTGGCTATCTGCATTTTCTACATGTGCAAAAAAATATATATATTTAAAAGGATTCTTCTGCCAGGGTCTATAAAACTTAAACACAGGACCGTTTGGTATAGGGTTAACCCTTTACCACACATCCCCAGTTTTAATGACTTTGATGTGGTAGGCTTGTGAAAACATTGTTGAAAAAAGAAAAACCAGCATTTTCTTCTTATCTCACTACGTTTTCTGTCATTTCAAAGTCAAATTACTTCGAGTTAGCCTGTTTAATTTGTCGTCTGTCACTGCTTCAAATATGACCAACACTAAAATTTTATCGTATGGTTAAGAGTTAAAGGTATGTCGGGCATAAATCAAGAACTAAATCGTATTTTGAAAATGAGAATCATTTCTGTCCATTGTTGAAAGGCGAGATTAATCCTTAGTCTCTTAGATACAACTTTTTATGCTTTTTACGGACAATGTAGACCAGGATAGCAGAGAAAGTAACGTGTATTTTGATCTTGATCTACATCGTTCCCAATGTGGCCCGCTGCTCCGGCAACAACAGCATTTCAATTAAAAAGAAATTGTCTTTTTCTTACTCAGAAAATGTCCATTTTTATTAATTTTGCTCTCGAAAGGGTAAATTCATTTTCACAGAGGCGGATTTTATTTTTTCTCTACACAGTAACTTCTATATCTTAATTGATCTTGCAGGAGCTCTGCGTTTTTCCAGCATATGTTCCTAAGGATTTCGTCATTTGAAGATGTGTATCAAATGCTTTCAACAAACAGTGCAACTGCTTTTTTTTTTAATTTCATTTATGAAAGAATATTTAAATGTACAGACGACAACGGTCTAAATGGTTCCTGCTACGTTTCTTAAATCTGTAAAACCAACGCCCTCCTACTTTTTTTTCAAAAGTGGGTTTCCCATCATCTTCGTTAATTATTTTGTGAGGACACCTACGTTTACAAAATCGTAAAAACGGCTCTTTATCACATAACTGCACTTGTTTTCTATGTAATACACCCATTACAAAGTTTATCCAGTCATTTGCCATAATTTCGACCCGATAACAGATTGCTGTTATTTTCTTTTTGTTATCCGTCAGTTGGTCATATGACCATAGAAATGCGCACCTGCCAACTGGTACTAGATCCACATTTAAATAGGCATCTCTATGATTGATCTTGTCGTAAATTGTAACTTACTGTAAAATGGCTGTAAAAAAATTCAGTGTGTAGAACTACACCTTCCCCCCCCCCTTTTTTTTTTAAATTTTAAAACATTAACGACTGAGAATTATTTGTCTTCTTTCAACATTTATTTTTTCGCGGGTAAACGTCACGCGTATGACGTAACCAATACATGTATTAACAAATACGAATGTTCTTATGTTATTTATAAACGTTTGATATCGGCATTGTGTTACGTCATTTGTGACGTTAATGTGTACGTTTTTCAGGGAAGAGAATGGCTTTTTTTCCATGAAAGTTACCGCGTGTGCATGGACGGTTTTTCCTATTCTGACATATCTGTGAAATATAGTTATGAGACAAAAAGAATCTGGCATTCGTTGTTTTTTTTTATTATTATTATTTTAAATTCTTCCACAAAAATGTTATTAAGTTCGCAACAGGTTTGCTTAATACATCTAACGTTTTTCTACACTCGTGTTATAAATAGAGGACATTACATGAATGTTAATATAAATGAAGTCTTTTATCATTTTATCATTTTTATCAAAATATGAAGCGAGCCTTGGCAAACATCATATAGATCTACCTTTTAGTCAACGAGTTTGATAAATAATAATAGATCTAGATCAACATAAACACGAATGTTAGATTCTATTTATCACATAAAACAAATGACAGACAAATACACTTAAAGCATTAGCAAAAGTAAGTCATGGATTTAATACACTGTACAGAGCGATTTTATGTGATCAAATTTTTTCTCAAATAAAAAACTCACGTTAGAACCTATATAGATCTATATGCGGTATTTCGAGAGGAATATTCTATCTAGTATGTAGATGTATATTTTGATGTAGCCTACGTGACAAACCTATCTGACTGAGTTAGAATCTGAACTCGAACTCTACAACTTGATGTAAAATTTATTCATTTGAAAAGAAAAAAGACAAAATGTTTAAGACATAAAAGGGGGGCTGTATTGGGTATTTCAATGATTGGATGAAATTTTTATTAAAGTAAAAATTCGGGTTGTAGATCTATCTGTTGAAGTATACGAGTGCGATAATAGATACTCATTTCCGGTTATTCATTTTCACATGTTTTAATTTAAATACTTATTAACCAATCTTAATGATTTGACCAAATGGGTTTGTATTCGCCAACCATTCTGAATTCAGCGTGTATTCTACCGTCAGAGGCTCAGTTTCGGTGTTGTCAATTTGATGGCTAGTTTTGGGAAATTAAAGTAAGACCATGGCTGCCTTTCACTTCACTTTTTACCACACGACAAAATTTTAGACTATACCAAATTGAAAGCATTTGCAGACAACAAAATATATCTAGCTCAAAAGATGATTTCTGTCTTTGATAGGGTTGAAAACACTGTGGCGAAAGGAGAAAATGCTGGTTACCAGCATTTTCTCCTTTTCCCACAATGTTTTCAAAAAGCCTGATCCCCATGGTCGTTAAATATCGGGATTGTGTTGTACAGGTTTAATTGCATAGTTACATGCAAATTATTTGGGTTTGTATATACATACATACGATCCGTACTTTACCAAAAGGTATGAGCAAGCGTAAAGTAATGCAAACATTTACTCAAACAGTAAAGCTATGCAGTTTGTCGAAACTTATTTCAGACTTGACGCTTACTTACCTAAACTACGTACGCAAATTTCGTGCGTACGTATTTTAGTGAAAGGCAGCCATGGTTGGATTTTCTTTTTTTTTTTAGGATACAGGCATTGAAAATAAAGTTGGTAAAGAAAAATCCCACGGTGAAATGTCAAAAACGGATTTAAGAATACTAGACATGCCTATTTTAAAAGTAGCCAAATAAATCAAATTGTAGAAAAAATATTCTAATCTTACCCTTGATGCTCTAACAGAAATGGCTCAGTCGTTGTTAAAATATGAATAACTAATACATAAAATAATTCAAGAAGAGTTCGTGAAGCGTTGTAAGCGGAAATTTTATCATTGTTAAATATTATGACAGATACCTGCTTTTGCATACATGTATTTATTATAAAAGTACTGACTTAATTAAAGTAAATTTAAGTCATAGTGCAAAGGCCAAATTTCGGACTTATCAAAAACGAGTACCCGTACATAAATGTGTAGATAAATCACTCGAATAAAAAAGAAAATTCTGTTCCTGAATAGTGTGGGAAAATGCGCGAAAATAAGAGATGTATACTAGTGTATACTAGAAATTGCTCCTTTTCCATCAGTAATTTTAAAAGTGTTCACTTTAAGCAACGGTGTCAAAGATAATTTATGTGAATAACGAGTTAGAAAAATTTGGCTTAGAGGTAGAAAGGGACAATCAAAGATCAGGTTTCCAAAATTAATGAACTGTCTTTTTTGACAGAAATTCATTTAATTCGGGTCTATTCATTCAAAATGTGGAAAAAAAAAAACAGGAGAATGGTGGTAGAAAAAAATAGAAATCGTACAGTGGGTTGAAATCAGCTTTGCCAAAATGAAAGAAAAAGAAGACTATGGATAGATCTATACGACTAACGTTATTTTTGTGTCCCTAAAAGCATGAACATTTCATCTGTTTTTAACCCTTTACCAAACAATCACTGGTTTTAACTACCTCGAGGAAGAAGCCTTCTGAAAACACTTTGGGAAAAGGAGAAAATGCTGGTAACCAGCATTTTCTCCTTTTCCCACAATGTTTCCTACTCTTCCAAAGTCAATTTTCAATTTTTGAGTCATGTTTATTTTGTCGTCTGCAAATGCTTTCAATTTGGACCAGTCTAAGATTTTGTCGTTTGGTAAAGAGTGAACGAACAAATCCGTGTTTGAGTCGGGAAGCCTTCACCCTTCTCCTGCTAAATAAAAGAAATGAAATTTTCA